>JABGLY010000110.1:0-51884 GCA_013623525.1 Fusarium dimerum
GGGCATACACCGACGCCATCCGCTGAGTGACGCTGTGGGCTGAGCAAGCGTTGCATTATCCGATTCTGTCCTTGATGAATGACACAATATTTGGCATATTGGTGATTTTATCTCATCCCATCCTCTCCAAACTCTTATCTGGTACCTAGTGTCCCGCAATAGTGTGAGCTAGTACTTGCCTGGCAGGCAAGGCAAGTTTGTTTCATTCTGACCCGATTCTATCTCCTGCTTTTGATGGAATCTTGATGACTGCCTTTCAAGGAACAGACCATCCAAACTGCAGGCACTACTTTTCAAGCAGGCTACCTTAGTAGGCAGTACCTACCTAGTAGTAGGTTAGGTAGTTTGGGAGTATGGAAGGCTTCACAATTTGCATCTGTTTGGACCACCAGCTTGGAAACATGGCTATCCGAATCATCAACAAAAGAACGTTAATAGTGGCTGGCTATGCTATAACTTCCATGGTAGCAATGATTTACATCAACACTTGCATCTCCCACGACTGATTTGATTACAAGTCAGTCTTGCCCTTCTTCTCCATCACCTCTTTAAGTACCCGTAGCTTTTCTTCCGTCACGCGAATCGCTTCATCCACCTCCCTCTCACTCATCCGGCTCATTCGGATATTATCTTCGACGGTCCTTGGTTCCATTGCTCTCTTGCGTGGTCCGGACCGCTCGTCGTTGAGTCTTTCCATACCGACTCGCTCTTCCAACCAATCCCACAACTCGCTATCCTCTCTCCTCCACATCTCCTCGTAAGCTGCAATCCTCTCCGGTCGGTACACTCCAATGCTGTGTCCGTAGGTGGAAGGATTCCTATTAGGTGAGAATCCAAATCCGAACCACGTTGCTACCAGCAAGCCCACCAACAGACCATACATGACGTTTCCAGTGAGCAGTGGCTGGAAAAGATCAGTGAGCGGTTCGAGAACGTCTCGTACTGGCTCCAGAAGACCCCAATTCTTGGTTTCTGGACGCTTTAATGTATTGCTGCTTTCTCCGTTGCCCGTCGTCGTCTGCGCAGTCCTGGCCTTCTTTCCCTTCTTCCTTCCCTTAGCAGCGGGAGCAGTTGGCGAAGAGCCCTGGGGCTTGGACGAGAGCGCAGCCTTGAGAGCTGCAAATAGATCTTTGCAATGTTGCGTCTGTCCGTCACTGGCACCCTTTTCAATAGGCCCTATTATATCCTGTCAGCGGTTGCCGCACGCGTGTGGCTTAGAGGTTCACTCACCCTTTATCCAACTCTTTCCAGACCACTCAACCGTGCAATTGACCTGCACCCGAGTGCTGTTGTTCTCGGCCCATGACAAACAGTATTTGGTCTTCACACAAAATACATTCCCGCTAGGTACATCGGGCGTCTGTGTCGAGGCGATCAAGTTGACGGCCTTCTCGAAATCGAGCTTCTCGATTGTTTCAGAAACAATGCACTTGGTTTGCCTCGGTCCTATCGAACCATTGAGAGGCTTGATGTAAGTATAGGTTCTGGTCTTGTCATCGAGACTCAAGCCCTTCTTGTCCTCCATCTGCATATCTGTACACCTTTGCTCTCCGGTCAACCATTGCACCATAAAGGTTGGCGAGCCGGCACCAAACATCAGGTTGAACACCTTGCCGAGAGGGGCTGGAATGATATCGTCACCAACCACCTTGTCATAGTGAGTTGCCGCGTCGCCGCAGTCCGTAGGAGGATGTGTAGCTGGACCAGGAAAGTCTCCGGTTGTTGTAGCTGCGGCTGGGGCATCTTCGGGCGTCGCGCTGTTGAGCTGGCCAACTCCCGATGCCTTTCTCGACACCGCCTTCTCCGCATCGGCGTCTGTCGCATTGCCTTCATTGAAGCTAGCGTTGTGCAACTCTTCGTGAACATCCTCATCGTAGTACTCTTCTTCGTCTTCGTCGCTGTCTTCAACGCTATCGGATCCATCCTGGCCATCGCCGTCCAGGCTCGGCTCGTTGTCGACTTTCTCTGTCTTGTCCCCGCCAGTACCTTCGAGCCGAACACCGTTGAGAGTACTCTTGAGAGTCGGGTGTCCCAGCTTCCAGATATTCACAATCAGATCATACGTAGCATCGCGACTAGTAAAGCTAGCAAAAATGTGCTTTGCGTGCAGAGTCGAGATCATCAGACCGTTCTTGAACACGAGGGCGGTGCTCCTCTTCTCGACCGAAACGATTTCGTCAAAGCTCATGACGAGGGTCGTAGTCCATCCAAAAATGTTACTGCTGAAACACAGGTGGCCTTCAGAGACGTATAGGCGACCATGCGCAAGAATTTCTCGCTGTAGGGCGCAACTGTAATCCTCGATGAGGAAGTCATCGTCTGGGACACTTTTGAATAAGTCGTGAAAGTCACGGTTTCTCTTTTTGCTGGCGACGGCAAAGCCCGTCAGCTTGGGTGCACTCAAGTTGGGATGAGCAAGCGAGCTATTGGCGGCCGCAATGGCTGCGCCGATAGTAGTACCCGTTGTCACAGAGCTGCCTCGCTTCCTGTGCGACTGCTTCAACGCGCTTCGTAAACTTGAGGTTCGCTGTGGTCCGGCACCCTTGTTGTCTTCAAACTCGGCCCTGGGAGGTGTGCGCTCACCACTTGCCGTATCATAGAGAGAACGAGGGCGACTGACGGGCTCGTCAGGAACCAGATCCTGGGGGCTGATAGGTGAATCAACCGGAGCTGATTCAGATCGAGCACGGGTATCGACCATACTGGGTAGAACCCTTGCAGCATTGACAGGCGCGGCTGGTTTAGCAGGCTCGACGAGGCCCAGCTGGCTCAAACTGAGCTCGCCAGCACCAATGGTCGACACGGCCGACTTTCGGTTATGTTCTTTTGCATCAGCCATCTGTTCTGTTGTGGACTGATGATGCTCTTCTGTAGTCAGGTCTTCCGGGCGCTCCTGTTTGTCGTGCAAGTTGGGGGTTGAGCCGCGGACTTTGTTGTTGCCAATACCAATATTAGTATTCTGTATATTGTTGCTTAGCGTATTTGCTGCGTTCTGGGCAGCCGAGATCATAGAAGAGAAAAAACCGCCTGAGGTAACGTTTGCATTAGGCGTAGCTTCACCACTCTCAGGAGTAGGCGTCAATGGTGCAGATACAATGTTGGAGAGTTTGCTTGGGCCAATACTTATAGAACCGGATTGACTCCTTCTATGCGCGCTCATATTTCGTGGCTGGGACGTGCCATTTGAAGCCAGGCCTTTGGTCGGGGCACCCCAATGGGAAGTTTGCACAGGAGAAGACTGTCTGGAAGTGTTTGCGAACTCGGTGGGAGTGGGTGGAGTATTGACAATGACAGGCGCAGGAATGTCCTTTTCAGGAGGTGTCCGAGGAGGAGGAACGTCGGTATTGAGCTTTGGCTGAATCCTTGACCGTCGATCAGAAGAGTCGGTGTTTTGCACGTCAGATGGGTCGAGGACCGGTAGGTTTTGAGGAGGGTCAGGATCCACGGTGATTATGGGCTGTTCGTGTTGTGGCGGTGGGAGTGACTGTGTTTGGGACTCGTCAGACTGTCTCCGTTCGGGACTTGAGCTGGTTGTAGAGCTCTTCTTTGGTCTAAAAATTCCCTTGAGTTTTCCGGCAGGAGAAGGCGAGCGGCGATTCTGATTTTGTGTGGTAGAGAGTAGGTCTGTCTTGCTTCGGTTCTTCCGGAGTTCTCTGGAGCCTGTCGAACCGGGGCGGTTGGGTGCAAAGGTCGAGGACCGGGATAGGCTACTGCTAGAATCGAGGTCGGTGAGCGACTGAGATTCGGGCATGTGTGTGGCCTGTACAACAGAGGATGATGTTGTTAAATATCCTATCTGAGACGGATGCGTTGAAAAGGGTGCGGGTCGATTCAGGGACCTAATGAGAGTGACGTTGGCTTAGTTCAGATTTCAGTGGACGGACGAGCGAGCTTAGCACGGACGACGGAGTGGGCAAGCTAAGCTTGAGAAGACGGAAGAGGTATAATGGGAAGAAGCAAGAACAAGAACGAGTGGAGAATTATTGGAAGTTATGTAGAAATTCTTAATGAGAATACTGAACAGCGAAGAAGGAAGAGACAAAGTGACAGGCAAAAAAAAAAAAAAGAAGAAAAAAAAGGCAGAACGAGGGAAAAGGAACATGAATCGGAGCTAAGTTGTGCTCGTATAGTCGTATTTTCAGAAGTAATCCGCGGGTTTTTGGGATGTGTTGGTCCAAGCTTCTGGGGAGAAATAGGAACCCGGGAGTTACTCTGGGCTGTACTAAAAAGTAAAGTGACAGCAATAAGAGAAGCGAAAAGATCCATGTAACAGGCCCATGAAAGCTAAATTGGTGAAGGTAGGAAGTACCTGGTGAGACGGCATCGGTCTTGCACCGTCCCGTTGCTTACATGTCAGGTATGGGCTACCTTCCCTTCCTTCTGCTAACCAACTTTACGGCCGTTGCGGTAGCAAGACGACAACGGGGGGCATGAGTGATGGATTTGCGATGAAGAGTCGCCGGTTTTGGGCATGCAGGGGATATCCATTCAGATAACCGAGAAAAGGATAGAACGTGTACTTGTGGTTTCATGTGTCGCTCTGAAATTTATAGCTCTTTGGCGTTTTGTGGCTGCCGGATATCGCATAAAGCTGAAGACGGCGACTGAGCCTGTGAAGAGAGCCCACAAATTCGCACTCGCAAACTCTAATAATGTATATGGAAGGCATGGCAACGGAAGAAGAAAGAGCATGAATGATAGGGGAAGAGCAACAAGACGAAAAGACTGGAGAATTGTGACAGGCTGAGGAGATTTCTAAGGAAAGACTTACGATTCATCCGACTCGAAGGATTGTAGACTCGTGTTCCCATCTTCATCACCAGCTAAACCACTGGAGCGCGTCTCATCACTTCCAAGAGTCTCACGACTTGGCTGAGACCGTATGAAATTGTCGGGCAAATCGTCTTGACCTGCCGCATCCGAACCTTGTATCTGTTTTCGTCGAAGGCGCTTTGAGGATATGGATTTTGGGAGCAGCTTGTTGAGACCCGTATTAGCGCTGTTGTTGTTGTTGTTGCTTTCAATTGTGGTCATGATTGCTTGCGCCCTCTATCGAGGCAGCAAGAGGGAGAGCGACGTCGAATGGAACGGGCGAGAGAAGGGAAGGTTATCGAGACGTTGTGGTAGTGGTAGAGAAAGAATCTAGGTCCAGGCAGAGATCGATTTCAAGACTGAGGTGTCGCAGACTTAATTTACTGGCAGGTCGAGCGGAACGGGCCATTCGTGATAGACTACTGTATGTTTATGTAGTGGGAATGTTTTGGTCGATCACTGACGATGAGAGAGCTCTAGTTGATCTGTGTGACGTCTGCCATAAAGGGGATCACGGGTGGGGAATTGCTGGTACTGTAAGAGATGGGGACAGGGGAATCCTGGCCGGAGAAAACGTAGTTCAAACCTCAGTCCGAAAAATTGTACACAAATGAGAATAGGATCAATAGAAGACAGGAATCAGCTCATGAACAGGCAAACCGATAAAATAAAAAGGGAGGTTTCGCAGAGGCAATAATGGAAGTACGAAAGAAAAAGAGCATAAAATGACGAGGTCTAATTTACCAAGGTTAACGGAATTGACGTCGTTGGAACTGAGGGCCATGGGATGTGGCTGGATTTTTGTTAGTTGAATAGGTAGGATAATGACGGTTGACTCGGGTTGGTTGTAGTGATGGGAGATTGACTGAGACAGGGTTTTCACATCAGTACCTACTTAGCTACACACTTTTTTTTTTTTTCATTCTATTCAGTCACAAGACAATATGCTACGTGGTCTCAGTTTGAAGCTTCTTTTTCCAATGTCTTGTCATCGCGTGGCAGATTAACCCACTTCCACCTTCTTACATGCCAATGCAAGGTAGCCCAGCCCGGTACTACATCAACAGGAGGAATGTAAGATGTGCAATTTAGTAAGGGGGTTTAGGGAAAGGGTACCTAGGGAGGGGAAGAGAAGGAGGATCATATTCCATGATGGTGCGGCTGTGTTTAGAAAGGACGAACACCTTCCAAGAGGTCAAGGTGCTATTGGTCCTTCCCGAGGAGGAATTACAGCACAGGTGACCTTGTTTATGCAGGACACTGGGAGAATACTCCAATGGAAGGCTGTGGGCATGTTGTACCCTTGTTGTCTATTGATGTTTCTCTTTACAATCGCTAAAGGTCAAGCGACATGGCAGGTTTATTAGGTTGCAATTGACTCCAACTCCGACTCCGACTCTGAGCGACGACTAACCATTTTGGACCTTACAAAGGATCAAGAGACTGCCTCCCTCGACCATCAAAATCCCTCATCACTGTTACAGGTTGTTTGGCGGGGACAAAACTCTGTACGACTGTTTAGTAGTGCGGTAGGAATGAGGACGAAATCTAGATTGGAAGCCTCGATAGCTGGACGATCGACAAGTCCAATTTACATCATGAATCAGCTGCTAAACTATATCGAATACGCCGTTTTACACAATCAATAGAGGACCACAATCTACATACAATGTTCGGCATAGGCTGTCAGTCTGAAGCATGCATACTGTAGTACATACGGAACCATGTTCCGACACCTGTTTAATGATATGACCACAACTCCGGGTTCAACGTTCCGTCACTACATCTTGGCTGTTTCCGTCATGGACATATTAGATGGACATGGAGGTAAAACCCCACCCACCCCATTCACTGTAAGTCTATATCAGTGTCAGTCAGTTGTAGACAGTAAAAATGTAGTGGGTTTAAAGGCATGTGTCGACATTTCTCCCATAGACACAATGACAATACTATCGGCAAATGAAAACGTCATGGTTAATTGTGGTTTGGCAACGCCTCGACTAAAGTGTGTAACTCATTAGACAAGACAAAGGCAACCATTCCCATATTTTCCATATTTTCCCCAGGTCTTGAAGATCGCCCCCGCCAAGCGCTAGGCTGAACATCAACTAATGTACTAGTAGATAAAATGTGCACACTTGAGAAGAGAAAAGGGAAGAAAGAAGAAGAAAAGAAGAAGAAGAAGAATAAGGGGAAAAAACATCAGCCGAGGTGTATGTTGCGTCAAATGTCTAGGCAGGTAGGTAGTAAGAGTAATACTGCAGTAATACTGCAAATTATCATGACTTGGAAGAGTGACACCAAAAAGAGATGACGTCCACTACATACCATTTAACTTATACTGTACAACTGCAACCCATCTAGAATAATAAATCTGGCTTGCCATGAAAGCTTCTTCTCCCCCCTTCAAAGTTCATGACTTTAATAAAAACGCATCAGTCATTTCACAGGTGTCGAACATACTGATTCTGTGCTTTAGTGTTACTGTACCTGCCTGACCCTTTATCGATCATCCCCCACATTTTTAGCACTTGACCTTGTCACACACTCCGCCAGATATTGGCCCCTCTACAGAGTAACTTACTCTCTACTGTACCTAATCCATCCATCCATCCATCCTCAACAAAACTTCAACTACTAACATTGGTACTCATCTTTTGCCAAACTTGATCGATAAAACTCTTCTATGCACCAGATAACCCCCTTCTTATCTCGCCAGTCCTCTTCACCGCATGGAGCCATGGAATCGTCACCCCTCGTGAAAGCCCACGATCATGTACGGGCAGCCGCTGTAGCCCACCATGCCTCCGACACCATCGTCGCCGTTAACGAGCACACCCAAGCTGCTGGCGAGTTTGCAAGCGCTGCCAGGTCCACTTCCAGCGTGGAAGCCCTACGAACTCTCAAGCTCCTCGAAGAGCACCATCGCAGACTTGCAGAGATCTTGAAGCGACCCTCGGAACCTGCATCGCAGTCCCCCCAGAACGATCAGGATGAAAAGGCGGGATCGCACACCGGCGCAATCCATGATGCCCTCGCCAAGAAGGAATCCATATCAGATCTGGCGGCATCGAGAAAATCGAATGTGGCCACCCAGCAGCGTCGTTATGCCTCTCGTGAAATGTCGTCTTCCATCGCATCCAACTTGGCCACCGCCAGAGGTATCCGTTCCAAGTATCGAGGACAACCTCTCGCGCCCAGTATCTCCAACGACCAAGCTCCCGGAAACGTCGATGCCCTTTCTCGACCGCATGGCCATAAGGCAAAGATGCAGACTATTATTGATCACCAGCCTGGAAAACCGACCTGGGTCCCTCCCACCGCTTCCTCAACACGATCAGATAATCAAACCAGAAGCGCATCCTCTCCCCGAACCGATACCGCTACCGCTACCGCTCCTGCTGCAGCCTCAAACGATGATGGAGGATATACTCGTTTCTACAACACTTTTGGCAGCCTGATCAACAAGATCTCGGCACCTCTTGCGTTTGCTGGCCTACCGCTCATCCAAGAAGAATCAACCATGTCGAGCACGCCAGATTCGCCAGAGACATCGCCTACCAAGAGAAGTCACCTCAAGGCCTCACCGTCCAAGGTTCTGGAACCGGATCTCTCCAAGATTTATTCCAAAGCAACCATGCAAGCCCTCGTCCGAGATGGCCACAAACCTAATGATTCCTTCTACGTTGTACCGACGTCAGGTCACACCATGTCATATGCCAATATATTGAGTTTTGCCGAGAAGGAAAAGCGACGCCTGGGAGCCTCGAGTCATGGCGAACTTCCCGAGGCACTTGAAGATGACGAGGATGATTTCGTTGATGCCCGCGAGGGCCCCGTACCTCTTTCTCCTGGAGCCAGGCGTCGACTCGGCCGCCCTCGCGGAGACAAGGACCTGAGTAACACTATTGAGGAACTATACACGGAGAACAAGTCTCTCAAGACTATGCTCGATAAGCTAACCAAACGACTTCACGCTTTTGAAGCCAGTGCTCAGACCTCGGCCATGGCACTCGCCGAGAGTTACCGCCTCATGCGTCCAGGCTCACCAACGGCATCACCTCACTCTAGCAAACCATTGGCGGACGAGGCACTGCGTAGGAAGAATCAAGAGATGGAGGAGCAGCTGGCGGCGGCGCTGAAACAGATGGAGAGACTGGAGAAGGATAATCGTAAAATGCAAAAGACGCTCGACAAGTATCGTGAGAAATGGGAGGTGCTCAAGGCGGGAGCAAAGGCGAGGAGGGAAGCTCAAGGGGCTGGGGACAGCGTGGAAGATGCAGCGGCGGCAGCTGGACAGATGTAGTGCAATGACGGTTTTGGATTTTTATGAGACGTTCCTCCATCTATCCTCAGGATCTTCGTCTGTTTGCGGGATTTCTCACTTTCAGAAAAGGGCTATCAAAATCCAAGCAGAGTTCTGAGATTCTCATGAGATATATATGCCGTGCCTGTCTAATTCCACCAAAAGCTTACACTGAAACTTACGCTCAGGCTTCTCACATAGTGCCACCATCCTATGGGAATCACCAGCGTGTCCCCTGCCTCGAGGATACACTCCCAGCACTCTGTATCCTTGACATCTTCCCTCATCCTGTCTAAATCCTCCTGCGTCATCTCCTCCGGCATCTTATCCCATCCCTCCATCACGCCAACGTCAAGACCACTAGTGTTGCTCATATCGACTCCATGCTCCGGAGCCCGAGGCTTCATGGCATCTGATGCGTGAGGCGGGTACAAACGAAGATACTTTGCGCCTACCACCTGACAGAGGAGGTTATGATAGCCGTCCGTGTGAAGGGGCGTGATGGTCCGCGCAGGTCCGAACCAGGCGTTAAGTTGGGGGACATCAAGGGGCGGCTGGTTGAGGGATGGTGTGGTGGGATGTGGAGGGACATCGGTCCAGCAAAAGTCTGGCACGCGAATGTCGTTGCGGAGAGAAGGGATTTGGTTAAAGAGGTTGTGCTGGGCGAGGTACCCTGTTGGTGAAGATGTGTCATCTGTATCAGCCTGGACATAACGCTGGAGAAAGGTGCGGAAGGGGATGAGTTCCTGGCCCCAGCCATCATCGACATAGCTCCGTCCTACCTCAACAGGTACCAAACGTCTACCGTCGAAGGTCTTTGAAAGGAGGTATTCCGGATTCTTCCATGGTCTGTCGCTAAGGGCAGGCCAGTCGTTGATGAGATCGGTGAAAACGATAGGTCGTGGTTCGCCTCCGTTACTGTTCATATAATCCTCGAACTTGTCTACAGTCCAGCCTGAGAAACGAGGACATTGTCTCTCTGGGGCAATGGCAGGGCGATCGAAGGGTTCGAGAGTCGAGAAGCTAGACGCCTGTCTTCGTTGACGCTTCGTCGGTCTCTCGCTTTCCTCCTCTTTTGTGACAGTCTCAAGAATCTCAAGTGTTTCTTCCAGCCACTTCTGTCGCCCGCCACCCCCTGCTGTAATGAGGGCCCTGTCTATGTTCTCGACTGTCTTGTCGATGACCTCCTCTGGTAGAGGGTCTGCTGCTATGAGAGGACGTAACAGAAGATGAAGCGTCTGGAGATTAAGAGCCTCAGTGTATATCTGTCGCCACACCGAAGGTAGTAGGTCATAGCGATAGGCATAGAACTTTGTTGACGAGTGGGATATCAGATCCCTGATTCTTCGCTGCAACAAGTCCTCTTCGATGCTGGAAGTTCCGCTTGTGATGTTGTCGTGTAGTTTGATGAGTCGAAGAGCTTGTCGTGAGAGTAGCTTCTTTGCAGATCCGGCTTCTGGGCATGTTCCAAATTGTGTACCTGGCCCATCATTGGGTATAGTTTGTTGTTCTGAGGCCAAACATTGAGTAGCATCTATAAACCTCGAAAGAAGCTGCTGGCGTCTGGTTGATGCCATTCTGGCTGGTCAAGACATGGGCTTAGTCATGCGGTGACTGAAGTAACAGCTAAGAGAGACCAGCTTGGTTTCCGTCAAAGAGTTAGTTGGATAACCAAAGATTCAGATCTATGCTGTGTAGTTTTGAAAGTGTTTGATGGTGTGATATTTATTATCAACGCACGGCTTTTCTTGAGTGGGAGAATGGTAGGTAAGTGACATGTTCAAATCAATCATCTACCCTGAAGCTTCAACTCGTGTAATCCGAGAGAGGAATCTAAAATTGAGACACGAACGAGTGTACATCACCACACCCTTCATGGCCAATTCCGCATTTGATCAATGTCAATGCCCGAGTACATGGTTCGTTTACACTTATATACATAAACACATGTCTAATCTCAACATGTCCACACTCCCACATTGCCGTCCTGTCGCCCCTCAACCAGATATCCGTCTTTTACACGCACGCGTTCCACGATTGCCGCCGACTTGCCATTCTCTGCTGCAGTGATGCCAGCGCCGCAGTCCCATTGCCGTCCCTCGACCTTGTCGTATACCTTGACTACGTCCTCACATGCCGCGCTCACGATCCTGCGGGCGTCAAACATCATGCTTGTAACCGGGTTGTCATAGGCGTATGCGTCGTAGATGGATCCTGTCCTGAGGTCCCAGATCTACCAACCAGGTTAGCGATTCCCTACGCAGATCAAGCCAGCCTGAACTTACTCTGATGCTCCTGTCCGCACTACCCGTCACTAGATGAACGTCGTCAAACTGTAGGCATGTCACCGCGTCTGTATGTCCAACCAGACTGCGATGAACTTGGCCACTTCGCAAATCCCACAATCGAACCATGCCATCAGCAGTACCGCAGGCAAGTGCCGACTCAAAGACCTGCAGAGCACCAACAAAGTCCGCTGAGCTTGATGCTGATCGCCCAGTCGGCCTCCATGTGCTGTCTGTGTTACCCAAGTTCGCTGCTGCTGCCCACATCACATCCAAGGTCTGCACGCAACGGCCCCTTTCGAGATCCCAGTGCCGGAGTGTCTTGTCAGCGGAACCCGACACCAAGACATCCCCTCTGAAGTGAAGTGCGGTAATCTCATCCACGTGGGCCTCCAGCATGTACAACGGACACTCGGCCATGCTGTTCGCGGGAGGCTCCAGGTGGTTGTCTGTACCAAAAGCAATGGCATTCTCCTCGTCGTCCTTGTCCAGCTCGCCCTGAGGATCATAACGCGCCTTACTCAGATCCCATAGCCTGATGGTGGCATCTACTGAGCCCGTTGCCAGGATGTTATCCTCAACCTGGAGAGTCCTTACCGAGGCCGTGTGACCCACCAGAGAACCCATACACCGGCCCGCGTTCAAGTCCCAAACCTTGACCGTGTCATCCAATGCAGCAGTGACCATGGTACCGAAGGGTGCATCGAAATCCATAGCTGTGATCGTATCGTGGTGAGCTCTGAACTCGCGGATGTTGGTGCCTGGCTCAAAGTGTTCGTGGAGGATGGGCATTGACTTCTTTCGCAGGACCTTCTTGGCCTTGCGCGGTGTGCTGCCCGTTGACGGAGGGATTTTTTCATACACGGATTGCGACATGAACTCGTGGTCGGGGTCTGCCTCCTCGGCATCTCCAACGAGGTCCTGCTCCTCCTTGGTCCTCGTGTTTCGTGCGATCTCTTCGGCCTCGTCCACCGCAGCCTGGGCCTCTTCTAAACGAGCTTCCATCTCGACAACTACACACATGTTAGCCTGCGATCGCGCGGGGGTCGACACCACCCAATCTGCAGTAGCGCACGTACTGTCATGTTCCAACATGGCCTCCTCCTGTTCCAACCCCGCCAGCCTTTCCAAGATGATCCTGCGCATACCGTGCAGGTTGGCAATCTTGTTGTCGATCTCGCGAATTTCACAGCTTGCCATGCTCTTGCGGGTACCCAGCAGCCCAAACTCGTGCATCATGGCGGCCTTCTCCTTCTTCAGCTGCGTTAACCGCTTGGGACCGTCGGTTGCTAAGTCGACATCCTCGATCGTCTTACGTCCCCGAGAAACTCGCCGCCTGAACTTTTTACCATCGTCTGTAAGGTCAGGATAGCTGGCCTGAAAGCCTTGGAAGAGTGAGTAGGAGTTCGTGTTCTCGGGAATGTTGGCGAGGAGCTCATCGGGGAGATAGGTCAGGGCGCGGTGTTGAATCTCGTGCGTCGAGAGTTTGGAACGCATCATGTCGGTCGGTGTAGTCCTGGCCATTGCAAAGACACTCCTCTGGACCGTCGGTCGCTTCAATTGTTTGTGAACCTCGGCCATGGCATTCTGGTAGTGTTGAGCGGTGGCCTCGGCATTAGGGCCGATAAGGTGAGTTGCTGTAGTTGTGACCTTGCGACCGAACGCCTCTAAGCCGCGGGTCTGGCACAATTCATCATGGTTAGCTGTTTGCAACTAATCTTGTGAATTGTGAATGAGGAGATATGGGCATGGGGCCGTGGTGGCAGTGGCAGCGGCAGCGGCAGCGGCATTGGTATTGGCATTGGTAACTAGCAGCGGTGGATAATTTGATTAAGAACACACAAACATACAGAGACAATGGACTGGTCATCGTCGCCACCTTCGTCAAAGTCGTAATGAGTATCCGGGTCGGCCATATCAAAGCGACTGCTCTACCAGCAGAAGCCGATATATCACAGAAGGGGGGGGCTGAAATAGGGTGGTACGCCGAGAGAGAAGAGAGCTGCTGGCTGAAGGTATTTTGTAAGGATTTTGAAGTAAAAAAAAAAGACTTAGCCAGCCAGGTTTGTAGCTGGAGGGAGATTCTCATGACGCGCGCCGGGATAACCTTGGTTCAGTGCATGGTGCAAGGGTGGAGAGCACAGGGCATAATCGGGACAATGAGAGCTCCCTACATAAGCCGAGGAGGCTAACTGCTTAACAGCTCCAGATTGCATAATCCACTGTAATTGGCTTCTGAGTTACTTGCTTGTAGAGATATTACAGGGGAGGTTGACTGCTAACACACTGGCTGCTCACTGATGGAAGGCATGCAGTTGAGTTGAGTTGAGTGATTATGATTCGACAATCAGTCGGTGCAACTCCACACTTTCCCTCTCCGCATCACTCCGGTTTTATTCTCCCTTCCCCTCCCTTCCACTAATACAACCACTGGAGCCTCACAGATACAGCGCCGTGTCAGTGGAAAAAAAAACTCCGACAGCAAGAAATGGAACCTTCCGCCACGATTGCACCAAGTGCTGTACTCTCTTCTACAGTATCAGACCCTCTAATGCCCTGTGACGTCCTCGGCTTGCCCTGTTCGTCTCCAACGCTCTGGTTCTAGGTCTTTCCGACAGAAGGCCACACTCTCTTCAAGTCAGTCCTCCGGTCGCCGGTCGCTTGCCTTCCCCTCCTCTCAGCAAGGGCTACCCCTCCACACTTTTCCTCTATTTTTTTTTCTCTTCCCACTGGAACATAACTGCGCAGGCTTAATTCAAGTGCCGACCCGTTACTCGAGTCGATTGAAACCCACCCCCCCCTTCAAGATCACTTCAAACTCACTCCGTTCTTCATCACCCCAAAGTCCTCGTTCCGAGTTACGCTAAATTGCTTACAATTACCTCTCGCTAGCTTGCGAGATACCCGGTTGACCCTCAAATACCCTCGTCTGCTGTCATTCTCATCCTCCGCATCTTCAATTCCTGTCTAGGACACCCGGTATGGATACTGTCATCAACATGGCCGATGCCGCACACGCCCTTGATCTTGCTCGGATTCGTTTTCAACTCATGTACGATGCCTCGCCTCACCATGCTTCACTCGACATGCATGAATTTTATCAGATGAGCTAATGCCAGTAAAAGTCGACTTGAGGACACCATCACTTTTCATCTCATCGAGCGCGTGCAATTCGCTTTAAATAGTGTAAGTATTATCCCTACCAACTTAGTACACGGGCTCATGCGAACCCCGGCTACTACTTGTTGGCTCTTCGTACCCATCATGTCATTGACCAACCACTGCCTGCTGCTAGACAATCTATGTACCCGGTGCCCTCGAGTTGCCCGATCCGAACCTCAGTTTCCTTGACTGGTACTTTCGCGAACAGGAGAAGCTGCAGTCTCTCATTCGACGCTTCGAATCACCAGACGAGTATCCCTTCTTTCCTGTCGCTCTCCAGAAGCCCATTCTCAAGCCTCTCAACTACCCCAAGATCCTCCACGATAACGACGTCAACGTAAACGACAAGATCAAGCAGTTCTACATTGAAAAGTTCCTCCCGGCCGTCTGCCCTGATTTTGGCCGCGAGGAGCGTGGTGAATCTCAAGAGAACTATGGCTCAACGGCAACCTGCGATATCGCTTGTCTACAGGCCCTGTCGCGTCGAATTCACTTTGGCAAGTTTGTTGCCGAGTCCAAGTTCCGCTCAGACGAGGAAAAGTACACCAAGATGATCAAGGCTGAGGATCGCGAGGGGATCGCAGAGTCCATCACGAATGCCGCAGTGGAGAAGAAAGTTCTCGAGCGTCTTCGCCTCAAGGCCTTAACCTACGGCAGGGATCCTTCCATCCCGGATGGCACCGAAGGTCATGCCAAGATTGACGTTGATGCTGTCGTGTCAATGTATAAGGATTTTGTCATCCCGCTGACCAAGGAGGTGGAAGTGGAATACTTGATGCAGCGGCTGCAGCCGGCCCCTTGATGTGTTTTCTCTCTCTGTTGTCTCTTTCATCTACTGCGCAGCGCCCAAATATTCATGAATGGCCTTTACGGCTTCTGGGAACTTGCTTGCCTCGATGAGGATCATATGCCCATGCGCCTTGACGCCCATTTCCTGGAAGGCTCTCTTGCTGTCCGCCACCGCCTCATCCTCCTTCGTGTAGTCAAAGTTTCCGTATGCCACCGCGTGCTTGTGCAGTGCCTCGTCCTCGACGTGAAAGTAGTATGTTCCGGCCTCCTCCTTTGCCTTCTTGCGCTTCTGGTTCTCGACATCCAACTTAGACTCGATCTCCTGGTATGTCTTGGATAGGATGAGATAGTGGGAGAATTCATAAGGTTCCTTATCCTCAACTGCAGCCTCTACCTCATCAACGAGCATTGAGTACAGAGGTGGTGCCAGCTCGGAAGGCATGTTGATCAGCCTCTCGGACAGGATGAGGCCGACGTGCTTGTCGCTGCTGAGCACATCCGCAACAGGGGTCAGTGACGGCTTGGCCTGGGCTTTCTCAACCAGGTATTTGACAACGTCATTCATGGGCTCCTTTTCCCGATGAACCAGGGTATTGAGAACTGTGAGCATTGCATAGGCATCGGTTGCCTTTCCATCTACCTTGATCGTGGAGCCGATCGTTGGCTGGGATAGAACAAGATCAGCGAAAGCCGACATGTTGAAGAGGTTTGCATCAACATCGAAGAGCTGTCGCAAGAGTGTTTTCGTGCCATGAAAGTCGACCTCGGGATCAAAGTTGAACCATTCGAATTCGACATCTACCATGTCAAAGTCCTGAGAAAGAAGTTAGTACAGGATTGATCAACCGGCACCCGAATCGACTAAGACATACCTCCTCATCAGAGCCATCCTCATCCATTTTTACGTCGTTGTCAGTCGGAGGGACATCCTTGCCCTCGACTTCGCGTGACCGTTTCTTGCCCATTTTGAATATGAAGAGAGAAGAGATCTGTAGAGGGCCGGCTTGGAGAGAGTACCCGGTTATCGGTGGGTTGAAATGTCGTTGGCTGTAAAATTGATTCAAGAGTTAATGAATTCTCATGAAGCTGATCACTGACAATCCCACAGTAGGGGAAAAAAAAACACATAAATTTTTATCAACTGCCCCTCACTAGCCTCATACGGGACTTTTTGTGGTTCGTTACCGCGGTTCAGTTCCGCTATGCTATGGCGCGCTTGAAAAGCCAATCAAGCAGCTTCATGTGTTTCTCTTCAGTCGGTGAGGAGAGATGAACCAGGTCTCCAATGTCCCCGACAGCTCTAGTTGTTGGTGTTGTTGGGTTTACTTGTCTGTCAACATTATAAACCAATAAGACTTCACTTTTCACTTCAAGAGAATCGGTGTTGTTATAAGAGAGAAATTCACATTTCCGTATTGATGTTGGTATTTGTCGTTGCTCTGGAGCTCCCTTGTACTTTCGGTCTCTACCACCTGACTGCCCTACTCAGTGTTTGACCCATTCAGGTAGGTAGGTACCTCTCTGTAGGTGCCTCTTCTGTCCCCACCTTTGCTCTTGACGCTTAAGCTTCCCCGTCCGTTCCTAGGTAAGCACCACTGCCACTGCCACTGCCACTGCCACCACCACCATCAACCAATCGCACCAACGTCACCCTCCAGGCTTCTCTCCTATCATCAACCTGCCAACGACATATTCATCCGAGGCACGAACTTCATCGCCCATTACCCTGCGCGATGGATTACAGCTCGACAATCCAAGATCCGGAGGATCCCGTCGGTGCCTCCCCATGGGGCAATTCGCCAGTATCGTCGCCATCTCGAAACGCTCCAGCGTTTAACCCCATCTCAGCCGACCATCCCCCTCCTCCTCTGCAATTCAATAGCCAAACCTCCAATGGTTACAGTCAAGACCAGTCTGTGTCTGAGTCTGGAGAATTCCAGCGACCTAGTACTGCGACAACGGCTTCTGGTACCGAGGACGAATCACAAGACTTTACCACCCAGGACTCGTCAACGTTGGCACACTCGCAGTCCGAGTCAACTGATGCGCCCCGGCCCGTAGACAATCAGGGCACTCCTGCACCAGGAGAGCAGCACAATCAGCCTTCTAGGCCAGCATCGCAGCAAGGCCAGCAGCAGGCGCAGAGCAAGAGACCGCCTCAGCCTCAATACCGACTCCAGGCCAAGATCACTGGGCTCGAGCGAACTGGGAAGAAAGATCCTATCCTTCGATTTGACGTTCACGTATGAACTGAATAGAACTCGTCTGATCTCTGGTGAAAGCTAATACGCTCTAGACTAACATACCACGCTTCCGCACCACCCAATTCCGAGATGTTCGCCGGCTACACTCCGAGTTCGTCAAGCTTGCCGAACATCTGATATCTGCGAACCCCGAGGCTCTTGTTCCCGCCGTACCCCCACCTCTGACCTCAGCCGGCGCAGGTACTGATGAGGACGAAGCCCGTGTCAAAGCCTTGATGCAGCGTTGGCTCAACTACGTCTGTAGCAATGAGGTCCTTATGCGTGATGATGAGATGGTGCTCTTCGTCGAGAGCGACTTTGGTTACAGCCCCATGGTAAAAAGAAAGCAACCCGCGACAGGTGTGCGTAGGAAGATTCTTAAGCAATTTGCTCCTCCCCCCGATGATACCCCTGAATTAGCCGATGCGCGACCAATTGTCAAGCTGTTCTACCTAGGTAGCATGGATGCAGGCCACAAAGTTGATAAACTAGTCAAGGCACGAAGAGGTACGTCTACGAGATTTCAAGCTACTTTGTTAGTCACGGACGAGGTTGTTGACAATACCTAGGTCTTGGTCTTGCCGAAGCGGACTATGGAGCAAAGCTCACCAGCATGCACGTACAGGAGCCTCACTCGGGTCTTGCAAACGCTTACCGCAAGCTCGGCAAGGTCGTTCAAGCTGTTGGCGACTACCACGCTGCCCAGGCTACTGCAGAAGCTACCACTATTGGAGACCCTTTCCAGTATCACTCGCAGGATGCCTTTATTGTCAAGGAGACCCTCACCAACCGTCAGATCCTGCTTCGAGAGTTTATCCAGGCACAGGAGGTCACCCGTAGCAAGCTCAATGCTGCTGATCGCCTAAAGGCCAGCCCTAGTGTCCGTCGCGAGAAGGTTGATGAGGCTATCTCGGCTCTCGATGAGGCCCGTCAGCATGAGACATACTTGTTCAACAAAACAACTCGCGTCACGCAGAACCTGGTGCAGGAAAGTCGCAAATGGTTCGACCGAACTGCCTCTGATCTGCGCATGAGCATCCGCGAGTATGTGCTTCGAGAAATCGAGGCGGAACGCCGTACCTTGGCCTTGCTCGAAACTGTTCGGCCGGATGTCCGGTCAATTGATGCCTCTGGTGGTCTGAGCCGCCTCGGTCGTGAATCGCACCCCACCACAGTGCGCCGTACGAGCCTCGCTGCCAGCCAAGGCCCCAAAGGAGATGCATGGAGTGGTGTTCCGCGACGATCTGATGCTACAAGCCGCAGTATATCGGGCAGCCTCGTCGGTACGGTCCAAGAGGAGGGCGACGGCGAGGATGCAGTGGAGGCGAATCAAGGCCAGGGGCGATCTGG
Organism: Fusarium dimerum; assembly: GCA_013623525.1. Classification (NCBI taxonomy): domain Eukaryota; kingdom Fungi; phylum Ascomycota; class Sordariomycetes; order Hypocreales; family Nectriaceae; genus Fusarium; species Fusarium dimerum. The sequence continues at coordinate 18,948 of JABGLY010000110.1, forward strand.
GGCTGGCGGCCGCAGTGGCCTCAAGAATGTCAACGAGGAGGATGATGAGGATCGTATTGATGCCAGGAATGCTGCTAGTCGACTGGCCGCCAGCACTTTCTGAGCTTAGTAGCAGTTTCTGTTTTGAGTTCGGCGGTTGATGAACCTTTTCCCTCTATCTGCTCTATCTATATCTCTCTCTGTCTGATTCGCACTTTGCTGGAACCTAATGCTTGCGTCAGTTTCCACATCTTGTCTCGATAGCATCATTCAAAGCCTTGAATGGTGAATGTGTAGCTGTATATTTCTTTCTCACTCCTCCTCGATTTGTTTCCTCTTGTCTCTCCCGCCTCGCATGTGAATATCATTCTTATATGTTTGGCTCGTTGTGTCTTGCCACACGCCATTTTCGGTCTACCTCGAGCCGGGTGAAGGTCCGAGGCATGCGTTCCGGGGTCAATGCATCTGCTGTCACACCTGAAGCTACGGTCCGAATTCTTAAGTAGCCCTTCGTACCTTCCTAGGTACGCTCCATAGCAGACCATTCATATATCGCCTGCTGCTCGCGATCTAGTCGATGGGCGGTGTGCGACAGTACCGAGACATGTTGTGGCCATTCAGAGCAAATTGTATGTATCATCGACTTGCTCATATCTCTAATTTTCACGAATTGGTGTTTCTACCAACAGCACATCATATCGACTGAATTGTGTCATCCGCGGCCAATGTCACCTCGATGAAGCATGGTTCATCACATGCTGCCTTGAGCATTCTGGGCCATTAAGGCACTAGATAAATCATCGTGAGATAAGGAAGCTTAAGGCTATTGGGTATGGACAGTCTTGTGTTGAGGACCGGTCAAGTATCAGAATGCAGGTGAATCTTGAGTCGAGTCAAGTGGATGTTGCCAGAGGTATGCCGTTTCAACTCATTCATCCTATGTCGTTGCTCTGCGTTCATCGATCATTTATCTACCTCCGTTGTGTGGCAAGGAGATAACCGGGGAAACTCATGATGCCGCAATGTTTGCGATTAGACCATGTTAGACCGAGTTGCTGACTAGGCACACCCGCCTACTACCTGTATTGATGGCATGGCTACCTTGACAACCCTTGTCGGCTGGCGTAAACTCGTTGAGAATAGGCGGAAAGATCCTATCAAATCTTATTGATAACCACATGGCAAGCTGGTTGGTGTCCTTGCCAGGGAGGCTGCCAATTCCCGAACCACAACTCGGTGTCACACGCATCTGGGTGAGTGCAGCCAGCAGAGTGGAAAATAGAGGCAAGGACAATTAATTGGCCGAGCAGTCGGCCGTCATAGGAAGGGAAACATTAATCCACCAAACCTTGGGCAGCCATTGACCTGGATTACTAGGGCAAGAGACAAAGAGAGGGGGGGACTCTAGAAAACCCCCGGTCAGTTCGACAACTAACGTTCGAGTTGCGCATGTAGGTTGATGTAGCCAAGTTGGTAGTTTCAGGTTAACCTTGTCAAGATCAATGAATGTGTCGAGAGTGTAACATGCTCATAGCAGATTGCGGGTGCGATGGGGTTCAGCTTTTCTCCCAATATGTTGGACTTTTACCATGGTCGTTGGTCAAAATGTCATATAGTTTTCCTGTACCCCACCTCTAAAAATGATGGTTGATTGCAGCGATAATAGTTGTAGAGATGCAAAATGGCGGTCTGGTGAATGGGCAATACCGCTCAACTCTGCCGCCTTCAAGCCAAATTTGGCGTGGCTGTGGTTAGCAAACAGCGCAAGTAATCATTGGCTCTCTTCCGTGCATTTTGTAAATCATCGATTTGGATCCAAGACTATGCCATGACACGTCAGCGTGAGAGCATAGAGAGCAGGAACGGAGGGGAAAGTGAATCTGGAAAAGATGTTCCTCTGAAGGATCAAGAGAAGAGCCACGACGGAAGTACGACACAGCCTGAAATTGGGAACCGGCGAGGTGGGGACGACGAGATGGATTTAGCCACAATAGAAGCAAACTTGCTTGTGCTTCTGGGCAAGGGCTTGACAATCACAAGTCCTCTAATCTTTTCCTCTTCCTTTTTTTTTTCAACCTTGCCTTGCCTTGCTCTATTGACGAAGCAAGGGTCTCGAGGTCAGTGGAGCCGAAGGTGTGTGCAGATCTCGTCATTTCTCTAACTGAGTTGTCTAATGCCAACTGAGAACTGAGTTGGCGGAATTCCTGATCGCACAGCTTGATCTCAGCAGCGTATGGTTCCGATATATGGATCTAATGCGCCGGCAACAGGGCTTGCATTTGGACGCTTTCGAACGGCTGATTGTACCATGTGGTGGAAGAAGCAGAATAAATCTGATGGCTTCGGTAATGAGGTAGCAGTGCGTAAGCATAATAAGGCGAGTCATTCCTTGTCACATATTCCCTTTGCGTCGATAAGGATGTCTGTTGTATGGGAGAGACCTTGACACCCATCGTTCCGTATGCAAGCCTCTGGCCTCAAGGTTGTCCATGACTAAAAGCTGATGCGGCACGATCCTGTAAGTAGACTGCTTGATAATTAGATTGCTGTTCAGCCCCTAAGTTTCGCGAAGAAACAGCCAGCTAAACCTGGGTCATAACATGTTGCATCTGTTACCGCAAACATGGGCTGATAAATCCAGCGAGGAGCATGCTCAGAAGAGTGCCTGGCCAGAACATTGTTGATGGAATCATTGACCATGTATGCATGTATACTTAGCTCGGGAGAACACATTTGTGGGCTGGACTCTTGAGGTCCATGATCTCGTTCCGGAGTCTGGGGTTCCCACCCTGTTGTCCGTCCACCCTGGTTGCTTGACAGTTGTGCCAGGGCAATTTCTTCCAAACGGAAAGCAGCCCTCAAGTGTGTGGTATTTGTGGTGTACGGTACAACACAGCACAGTGCTCTAAAAGTTGAAGAGTTGGTTGCTTGAACCCCTGATAGTGCAGACGACATCGGATAAAAGCGTCTCTTTAGGATACCAAGAAAGGATCATAGAGAGTCTGGGCCATGCACATGGCTCGACTGTCCGATTGACTTGACTGATAGATAGGATGTATGCGAGCTTGATCAGATGCCAAGATAAAGGTGTCGGATCTCAGGGTTACCTACCCAGACAGTAGAGAGAAGGGTCGGAGGATACAAGAGGCAAAAGTTGAGGAAAAGGAAAGTGGTAACAGAGACAAATGAGAAGTTGAAGGTTAGACAGGTCTGTTAAGTCAACGATCTAACAAATAACCACAATGGAGGCAGGAACAGGTGGGTTGGAAAGCTGTCCGATTGGCAAAGGCCAGTGGGAAAAAAAGATTGAAGGCACGCACCTACCTACTGTAGGTATTCTTATGGAAGGCAGGCTCAATCAACATCCAGACGACATACTGCATATGGCATGGCAAGTACATCCATGACCCCCAGCATCTTAGAGGTAGGCCATGTCCACATTCATGCATCTTCAACAATGAGCACCTTTTTGGCCTCTTTTCTCTTACGAAACAGAATGATTTTATCATATTCGTTTTTTGCATCATCACCATGGCCATTCAGTCGTCCTTTGCAGCGCACCCACTACGTAGTATGGCGCAATTGTATGAGCTGTGCTAGCTGTTGCTATTGTATGATGGGGTAGAACCGCTTCATCGAGAGCGACATGTCAACCAATTTCGTTAGACACAACCTCTATGCAACAATATCTTGTATGCCTGACCTTGATTATTAGCACGTTGCCCTGCTATGATATGTGGTATGTCACCGCTAAGACATGGTAAATTAAGACCAGAATCATAGCTAACAATGAAAGCACTCGAAAAGACTCCCCATTATGACTTGGATACTCCTGCTCATATCTAAATTCCACGATAGTACTTCTACCACCGCCGAACAAGTTAACTTGGGTCACCTTGCCTATGTCGCTTATCATCTTATTATTTCCGGGGTCAAACGTTCTCGTACCCGTTATCCACTTGTTGATCTTATTGAGACATGATATTGTCGCGGCCGTTCAAACTTCCGCTGGCCACCCGGAGGACCCTTACCGTGCCCTAAATAAGCTCCAGCATGTTGGAGACACTCCCATCTTGGCCTTTACTCGCTCTTTGACCACGATGCAAAATGGAAAATGAGCTATGACGGATACCCTTCCGCAAATTCCCCGCCGCCCCGGTCCATCTGGCCGGCCTCCGTAGCGTACAAAGACGGTAGCGATTAACTCTTCGTCAAGTTCCGTTTTGTTGTCATAAACGACGATTTACTTTCCCCCTCAGAGAGGAAACTACGAATCTGCTCGCATCTGAGATGGAGGTGGTCAAAGCAAGCTCAACACCTGAAGTCACGTCTCCTGTTATGCACACGTGTATTGGGAGACGAGTCGTTGTAATCCACTACTCTACGTTATGGTCAACAGATTGCTTGACAGCATTGCTCTTGTTGTCCGCCATTGGATTGATCTCTCTATGGCCCAGCTTAACGTTACTTGCAACGTCAGTCTCTTCCACACTCAGACCCAGCGATCAATTTTCCAGTAGATCCTGGATGGTGCCAGTGAAACCTTGACAAGAGTGCCCCGCGCACATGCATTGTGCTGCTTGCCATGACGACCCATCTATGCATGCAGCAACGCCCGTCGTTGAAGCGGACAATACAGTCAGTTACCCTCCAACCTTCTCTCGCATCCACCAGCACACTCCGGTTCCGGGCCCAGCCCTTGTACACGACACATGGGTCTTGCGCACCTAGGCCTTGTCTTTTGGATTCAGTATCGTTCCGCCTAGCCCTGCAGCCGCTTTGCAAGATTGCAGTGGCTAATGGAAACCCTTAGGCCTGTGCAGAGATAACTTGCGGCTATCTTACTGGGCCGTTTCCTGATCCTGGCCAAGCACCTCCTGGATGTTGGCGTAACTTCGAACTTGCCCAATTCTTCATCCATGCACCCTCTCTGCTCATGGCCATCCAGCACCATCGGCATTCATTTGCCATGGACAGCTCCAGGCCAGGTACAACGGGGACGGGTTGCCACCTACTTAAGGGGCGGACACCCTTCACGCTTGCCTCTATCTCGCTGTGCTCAGACGGCGATAGAGACATCGGTCACAATCTACTATATAAGCAACATCCCATGCTCAAGAGGACCTAGACTTGAGGTCTCACACACTTATAAAACCTCAAAGTTCTATATTAGCATTGTCCCCAGCGTTTCAGCCTTTGTCCAAGTCCCATCCTAGACTGTAACCCCCACGTTACCATCGCCGCTCCCACTCTGTCACCTCTCCATCAGCCAATCTCCTTCTTTCTGAAAGCCCCAAAAGGTAATTGGGCCAAGCCATCACCAGACGTCAAGTCTCCATCTCATCCACCATCCCGCATCTCATCCCACGTTTTCAACGTTACTATCACTTTAATCATGGCCCCAGCGGCTATGGGAGAGATGGCGCCAATGCACCTACCCGTCCTCAACCCGAAATCATCAACCGTCAAGGCCTCGGTTCTGCATGGTCCCAGAGACTTGCGACTGGTGAGTGCTTGATCTGGAGGGCGACCCTGTTGTCAGGATCCTCAGCCCTACCGATAAGAGGAAGACTAACACCCGTCACCCCATCGTGTAGGAGACTAGAACCATTGAGGCGCCGGAGGCCGGTCAATTGCAGATTGCTGTCAAGGCCACTGGCATATGCGGGTCAGACGTCTCATACTACAAGAAATTCGCCAATGGAGATCTTTGCGCCTGCCATCCTCTGTCTCTCGGCCATGAGTCTGCTGGCGAGGTGGTTGCTATTGGTCCTGAGGTCTCTGGCTTCAAGATTGGTGACCGTGTAGCCTTGGAGGTTGGAGTTGCATGTGGACAATGTGGGATCTGTCGCCAGGGCCGATACAACCTTTGCAAGAAGATGAGATTCCGAAGCAGTGCAAAGAGCTACCCTCATTACCAGGGCACCCTCCAGGAGAGGATCAACCACCCAGCTGTCTGGTGCCACAAGTATGTTTCATGACGCAGAGTACCATTGCCTTTGAGCTAACTATGATAGACTCCCCGACAAGGTTTCTTATGAAGCTGCTGCTCTTCTTGAGCCCTTGTCCGTGGCTATCCACTCTGTCAACCGTGCCAGACCCGAGCCAGGCTCCACCGCTCTGGTTATTGGAGCGGGTGCTGTTGGTCTCTTGACTGCCGCCATGGCTCGTCAATCAGGCTGTACCTCAGTAACCATTACCGACATCGACAAGGGACGAGTAGACTATGCCATCGCTAATGGGTTTGCAACTCATGGCTTTGTCACTCCCCTCTCGCGGTTCAGCTCATCCAATGTTTCATCCGGAGTTTCGACTCCCGACTCTGGTCTCATGACGCCTGCTAGCACCTTTTCTGCTGCCAGCCGTTTCGACAATGCCAGATCGTTGGCCGCCGAAATTATCACCTACACGAACGGCGGTGATGGCTTTGTCCAGGATGAGGACGAGGAAGGCGTGGATATCACGTTTGAGTGTACCGGCAAGGAGGCCTGCATGCAGACAGCCCTGTACGCCACTAAAGCTGGAGGCAAGGTCATTATGGTTGGTATGGGCACACCAATACAGACGCTTCCCATGTCAGTTGCCCACTTGCGCGAGGTTGATATTCTGGGCATCTTCCGATATGCTAACACATATCCAACCGGCATTCGGCTTCTTTGTTCTCAAGCGAAAAACGGCCCAAGTCATTCGCTGCCGTCTCTCGACAAGATGGTGACCCATCGTTTCAAGGGCCTCGACAAGGCACAGAGTGCCTTTGAGCTGGCCACACGCACAAGCGATGACAAAGGCAGCTTAGTCATTAAGGTGGTCATCGAAGCGTGAATGAAGAAGCTTTGGTTAAAATGTTTGATATTGTCATTATAGACTGCAGTGCTTCGCAAGAGAGGATGGTGGGCATCTGTGCCGCAAAAAAAGGGATGAGTTGGGATATTGCCTGTGAAGAATGAGACAAGGCTGCTATGTGTATAGAAGGGGGTTCGGCGTTATTGGATATCAGACATGAGCACAATACCAACCTATAGGAGAAGATGTCATGATTATAATCTCTTGCCAAGTCAGTTTTCGATTCAGTGCGTGCGCGATGAGCTAGTCTTTTTACCAGTATGCATGCATCCCCCCCAAAAGTATGGTTCATCCGCGAATACAGTTGAGATTTATCTAAACACCTAACGCCAGGCTAAACGATGAGGTGGAACTTTCATTGCAGTTCACACGGGCCTTTCAACTTGTCGTCTATGAAGCGTGCATGAGTGAATGAGCACATCACATCATGATGTCCCCAGCACCTCGAATGCTGAAAGCAGCAGGGTCAATTGTATATTCCTGACCTCCCCGACGGGTCGAGGCTTTGGATGATTCGACGACGTTGAACTTTTTGCCCACATCTCGGGCCTGGTTCACGTTCTGCATGATGCCGTTGAGAAGGCCAACGAGGTTGACATCGTTGGCCTCGTGGAGCATTTCGCGCTCAAAAGAGGCTTCGTCTGAAGGAATGACGAGATCGAGACGACTGACCAAGGCCTGAATTTGACGCAAAACAACCGAACTTGGTGTAGTATAGTCAGTATCCATAGAACTAGAGTCAGTTGCTTCACCGCTGGTGTACGAAGGCGGTAGGCGTTCAAGATAAGCTGTGAGGAGGTGAATGCGCGACTGGAGCATCTTTATGGCGTTGGCCTTGGCGGTGAGAGCATTGATCAGCTCGTCTTCCTCGGGCGTGAGTGCGTCGTCTTCATCATCCTCTGAGAGAAAGTCCTTACGATCCTCATCCAGATTTTCAACCAAGCGACGCTTGCCTTTACCGTTGGATTCGATAGATAGCGAGGGCTTCTCGTCCTTGGTGGTGGCGGCAGCGGCTGCGTTGCCCCCCGATCCAGCAACGTAGTTCATACTGATCATCTCGGTCTCGTCCGTCTCTACAGAGTAGGGTAGCTCTTTGAACTTGAGCTTCAGTGCATGTTCCCCATCATCCATCTTTTTGTCCTCGCCATCGCTATCGGCTTTCGGGTCGTCCACCTCCCAGTTACTCTCGTAGATGGTCAATGGTAGCTTGCTGCCGACGGAATGATCGAGGACTTCTTCGGGATGAAATCCAAGGAGAAGAGCAGACTCGTTCCAGCCTTCAAGGAGCTGGGTATGGATGGGTAGAATGGTGGGTGTTGGACCGGAGGAGGGAAGTAAGGTGTACCAACCGACAAGATCTAGTTGACGGTCCTTGTGAACAGCGACCACTTATGTTCATGTTAGTGTCAGGTTTCGTAAACATTCTGGGAGCACCAACTCTGTTCTAGCCGTGCGCTGAACTTGTCAGCATCAAGCAAATACCCGCCCTCAACATTATCGGCGACACGAGTGTGGGCTTCAAAGGCATGCTCAATAGTAACCTCACGACCATTCTGTTGACCTAACAGAGCACCGATAATAGGACCCTGCTGCTGTCGGAGAGTGTGCCGAGTGATATAATCGGAGATGGTAAGGAGGACCAAAGGGTGGAGGATAGCTTGAAGCTCGGAACTCTTCTGGTTAGAGAACAGGGTGTTTCGTGTTTCGGTGGCCATGATCCTACTGGATTTGAGGGAAGGCGAGCGGTACAATTCGAGAGTTGATGGGGTTTCGACTCTTCCCAAAAGGGATGTCGTGGAAGATGTGGCGGTGTGAGAGAGTGGCCGTTTCTCACAAGGTCAAGACAGCGCAAAGGGTGATGTCAAGATATTCATGAATTGGGGTTGACTGGTTTAGGTTGGAAATGCCCCGCGTTCTATGGGCGATAGGTACCTTGAACAAGTGCAGTTTTGTATTGTGGGGTTGAATGGAAGCTGCTGCCTTGTAATGCCTTTGTACCTAGGAAAGTACCTACCTCAGCTACCTACTTACCTGAGATACAGTACGTGCCACCGTCTGTGCTGTAAGCTCCTAATGAACTGAAATTAGCGTCTAGATGCCAATGAAACGCAATGACTAAGCTGAGCAAGCCCCCTCTGGATGTTGACATTCCATAATTGGCCACTGGACGGCTTCCAAGTGATCACTTTCTAAGTTAACCAGCATTGCATGCCCACTGCAACGTTATCAAAAATGCGGCTTCTTCTTTCAATTGCTAGAGGGGGGACGGAATAGAGAAGGAAAATAGAGAGAGGGACAAAAAAAAAAAAAAGAGAGACAAAAGCAAGAATGAGCTGACATTTCATGGTTTCAATCCTACTGCAAATGGATATGTTCTTTCCTTTCTTTTCCTTCCCTTTCTTTCCTTTTTCCTTACTTAATTTCGTCTGTCAACATCGTCAACGGCTTTGATCCGCTTTAGCTTCTTCAACCCCTTTCTGGTACAAATTTCACATAGCTCAGACATTTTGTTTCTCTCATTCGAGCTTCATTTCTTTGTTTTAGGACCGGGACCTTGCCCGTGCGTTGGCCTAGAGAACGGAGCTTCCCCTTGCCTCTTTCCTCAAATACAACAGCTCCCTCTGCCTTTGACTCTGGCGCCCTTATTCTGTCAAAGACACTGGAAACATCAAACATCAATGCAACTCGCTCCTGCCCCTTGACGCAGCGGACAGACCCATCATCGACATCATCGTTGATCGCATAAACTTCACTGCCCCGTCTCCCATTGCCTGGCGACGGGAAGGATCCTGACATGGCTGCAGATAGAACAGCAGTTATCAATACCATCAATGCCTGGACTCGCAACACATCCCTTTCATCTTCACAACAACAGCCTTGTCAACTCTAGCGTTGATAAGTTGGCATCGTCACATCTCCTTTCTTGACTTGGTGACTTTCCATTCTTTCTCTCACTTTTCTACCCACTTGATATCAAAGCCCTTTTGGCTGTAAGTGTGGCCGTGGTAACAAAACAAATCCCTTTGGTAAGTTCTCATCCTTACAAAATATCTCTTTGCAATTCCCCATTCTGTAATCCTTGTAACTCTATTATATAAACCCGTTTGTACCCTTCAAAGTCTTGCATCTTGTCATACCACTCTCAAAATCTGTTACGTCTCACCCAATTCCGATTAGCAGACTTGTTTCTTTTGCAGGGATCATTACCCATATAACCTTTGCTGGATAAATGTTGATCTGATCTCAGTTAGGATCTCTCGGGGCTCCCCTCGCGTCGATCTCTCTCTATCTCACCTCTCAAGAAGCTGGCCCATCTAAGGCCGAAATCTTGAATTCTCCTTTCAAGATCAAATTTCGATCATTTCATGACAGGAAGCGGCGACATCCCCAAAAGCCTTTGATCTCACACCAGCAACAGTTGTTTTTTGGTCCAATCTCTCCATCAGAATAGACAACATGATGGCAGATCACCCTAGCGGAAAGCGACAACATGATGGTAGCGTCGGGAGCACATCACCTGTTCCTAGTAAGAAATATAAACAGACAGCATCGTTTGAGTCAGATACTTCAAGTTCCGGCTCTGATCTAGGTTCCATTGAGATAAAGTTTCCACACCTTCGTGTTGATTCTCTTACACCTTCATTCAGGATAGTCGAGTACAACTCACCAAGCGTTCGGTCAAGATCACCTCAACCGTCATCACCCAGAACTCAGTCGCCCATGCTCCGCCAATAACGATACCACTTTCTTGTGTGGTTACTTTCGCAAACGCAGCATACACAGTTAAGCCTTATTCTCGATTCAGTCAATACCATCAATTGCATATTCTCCTCACCTCGATGTCCTAGCAAGTAGGGTGTCTTTTTCCCCCAAGGGCAAATGAGGCGTCGTTATGTCACTGTCTTCCCGTCATCTCCTTTGTATACGAAAGAACGCGAGCTCCAAGACCTCTTTTATACCCCTGTTACTGTAGGTCAGAGCGGTCATGGTCTGTAAATGACCTGGCTGGTTTCATGTTTTGGATTTTCTTTTCACTATTTGTTGTCTCTCATCTGTTTTGCTCGGCGACAAAAGGCATAAAATGGAGAGAAATGGAAGGCATGAGGTTCAACTTAATACGATCATGGTTATAGTAATGATACATACATATATATATATATATACATGTTGGAGAAGGACAGTCCATCAACAACCGATCATCTCTTGGGACGTTCATCATTCATAAAGAGCGCAACAGCAGCGCTATCCCTCCTTCATTCACCATACGCATCCCACCACCTTACATCCACTTCTCGCCTTAATAGTCCGACCTCAAAGTTCCTGGCTCTTGCTGTGTTGGTGTTGTCCATAGCAAGTCGCTCAAGCTTCGCTATGATCGCCGGCCCTTTCCCCATCTTCTTGGCAGCGATGTATTGTGCCATCAGCTCAGCATGCCGAGCCTCGTAGTCGCTCTTGACACGTCGTCTTTGAGCTTCAGGGTCACACTCTGCACATGTGTCATCGAGATATTGATGTCTTGCTTCTGGTGTGCAGGATCGTGATTGGGAGAGACTGCATCGGGTGATGTATGTGACGAAAGCGTGGCCACAGGCCAAAGTAGTTTTGATACTGGAACACATTGTCTTTGCGGCTGCGAGTATTATGTATGAATGTCGCGGTGGAGAAGGACGGTATACAGTTGTGTAAGTAGTGAATCAGAGGAATGCAGATCTGGAAGATGGTTAGGGCTTGAGGTGGGATTCTGAAAAAAAAAAAAAATTAAGAATTTTTAAGGTGCTCTCAAATACTAGCTTGAGGCAATGACATCAATGTAGATATGAACATTCAGTCGAATTTCCTTGGAAGAGTGGGCGAAAGGCTGTGTAGATAGTACGCTATTCACCTTTTTTAGGTCATTCGGAGCCTCTCAGATGTTGGGATCACCCTTGCTCCTCATCCGACTATCACAACATGTCCAACCTTCACCGCCATGCTGAACCCCCAAGTGAAAAACAACAATCATCAGTTCCAGCCTCTGGTTGATAGCCTCAATCGAAAGACGAAAGTCGGTGGATTATGGTGGTCAGGCAAGAATGGGGTTGTTGATTAGCGAGGTGAGCTGCAAGGAGAAGGAGAACAGTATGGCATGTATTGAAAGTTAGAGAATAAATATACTACTCCAAGCTGTTCATAGATTGAGGTGAATTGTTCAACGCTTCAAAAGATTCAGCGATATGAGGAGAAATGAAATAACAGATCAAGAAGAAATACCGTAGGCGTCGAGAAAAAAGTATGAGTGATGCTGTGTGAAGCGAAATTGTATCATATAGATGAAATTGAATGTCGTTGCTCTATTGCCTTAGGTCATCCATCTCTCGGTGAATACCAAAAGGTCATAATGAAACAAGCCACAGACCCGAAGAGAGAAGAACGCTAAGCCTTTACTGGGACTTTCCTCGTTGACATGAACTGTAATCCGGCAGTCTTTCCGTCTGTAGATTCTTTTTCAAGTCTTCCCCGCCCGGAAACATCTTGCCTGTGAAGGTCTAGATCTAGCCGATTTGACGGGTACCAACGACTGTGGTCATGGGGCACCTTCCCGTCATTACACTTTGCATTAGTACGTTATCTTGAAAAAAGAGAAAAGAGAGAAAAATAGAAGAAGAAGCCAAGCGTTTTTCTGAATCTATCATCGTTGCTTGCATCTTAATCACCTGATCTTCATCCACGTTTCTCCGGGAAGTTGCGAACCCTCTCCCGAGACAGTTCAGGGCCAACCAAATTCCCGTGTGTTAGGACATTTTTTTCCCATTCAAGAGAGGGGAAGGAGCGTATCGCATCAGTACGGTAATATATTATAGCGCCTGAATTGGCTGGTACATTCATCCGCACTCATCAAGTCGAGACGCCAGCCGGGCATGCTCTCCCTCCACTGATTTAGTTTCCGCACAGTCCTGCTGTCAAGGTTGACATGCTACCTTAGTTGTCAACTTGACTAGGTAGGTAGCGAACATTGGGCGCCTAATCAGTTACGGAATAGGAATGCTGATACCGGATTCTGGAACTGATACAGTACTTGCGGCATTGTGTCCTTGGGCACAAGACATTCACTCACAATTCTGCAACGAGCCACCACAAAGTCACTTCCCCATTATCATCACTGCAGCAGCACTGCAAGTCAACGGTCGCCTTTGCCCCATCAGCTGAACTTCAACCACGTTTCTGGACCCCTTCGAGACTAGAGACGACCGGGGGATAGATGCCAACTGCCGGTTTTTGTCTGCTTGGTCTCTGGTTATATTTGATACTGCAATTGCATGTGTGTTTGCGTCTGTACCCGCTGCCCATCAATTCAGCATTCAGGCTGACCTCAATTCACCCCGAAGCTACCGTCGTTCGTCTCCGGTCCCAACGCCAGTCGCAGCTGCTGGTTTACGCTACTTGTATGTAGACTGAACCGGGCGTGTCATCACGGGTCTCCCTGTCCCTATAGCCTCCATCTCCCCCACGGACCCGTCAGTTCCAGGTTTACTGGAATTCCGAGAACAAGGTACCGCGCAAGCATCCACCTCAATCAAACACTGTCACGCACGTTTCCAACTCAAGTCCGTAGCATCCGACCCGGCATTCTCACCTGGATCTCACGTGCTTCGCCTGAGTATGCCGTACCCGAACGGCCCCCCAATTCCGGGAATCCCCTCCCAACAGCGATATCAGCCCCAGCTTCACCCTTACTCTCAGCCTCCAGACCCCTCCGCCATCAAGCTGACAAGGGGCACGAGTTGTGTTCTCTGCCAGCAACGCAAAGTTCGTTGTGACAAGAACAAACCATGCGCCAACTGTGTAAAGGCAAAGGTTGAGTGTCGTGTTGTTCCTCCGCAGCCCCCACGTCGTCGCAAGAAGCGCCTACATGAAAGGGACTTGATTGACCGTCTCAAGAAATATGAGAATCTTCTTGCTGAGCATGGTGTCAAAGTTGATGCCATAGGACACGAACTTCGCCCTGATGGTCCTGCGGGAGACGATGTGGAAGAGCTAGAGAATGACTTTGAGGGTCTTAAGACTTCCCCTGAGGCGAGTAGCTCTCCAGCTGGGTCACAAACTGAAAAGTACGTCTTCTCGTTTCTTCTTTCCATATTATTACATGAGTCGCAATAGAAATTAACTTGTGACTCTAATAGGACTGGGGGCACATGGTTCTCCTTGCATAAAGAGGTATGGCTTACCCGTCATAGCCACTACAACCATACCGTTTCGTTTACATTGCCGGAAAGCTAACATCCTTACGCAGTTCAGAGCAAGTGAGCAGCTCCTGCAAGACTCTTCAGATGAGGAGCCTGAGGTAGGGTCGACTATACACCGTGCTTTTGATCGCATGTTCTCTCACAATGGGTTCCCGTTCATTATTGGCGGTCAACCTGGCCCAATAACTGGCCTTCATCCCTCAACCATACACATCTTCCAGCTCTGGCAGATATATATCGACAACATAAATCCTCTTCTCAAGATCACCCACATCCCAACAGTCCAGTCTCAGATCATCCAAGCAAGCACTAATATCGACAATGCTCCCAAGAATATTGAAGCTCTCATGTTTTCAATCTATCTGATGGCCATTACATCCCTCGAGGAAAGCGACGTTCAGCGCATGTTCGGAGAGCCCAAGCAGGAACTGTTAGGACGATACCATGGGGCTACACAACAGGCCCTCACTAATGCTGGTTTCATGAGAGTCAACGACCCGATACTATTACAGGCATATGTGCTTTATCTTGTCAGCAACCTTCCCATCCTATGTTTGTACTGATTCGACTAACATAGAACACAGTTCGCAGTTCGTTGGTTTGTGGACCCTCGGCAGGTCTTCTGTCTAATAGGTATCGCTGTCCGCATTGCGCAGCAGATGGGCCTTCACCGGGATCCAGGCCAGTTTGGTCTTCCTCCTTTCGAAGTTGAGCAGCGCCGCCGCCTTTGGTGGACTTTGGTGGGCTATGACCGACGACTTGGAGAAATGACGGGTTCGACCGTTACCGCCCTGTCCAGTGGGGGTGACTGCAAAATCCCCCTCAACGTTAATGATTCGGATCTTCATGTGGATGGTAAGGAGTTACCAATGCCACATACTGGGCCAACAGAGATGCTCTTTGCCTTGACGCGCATCGAGATCGCCATGGCTGTGACGAGTGATAGCAACCGCGACAGCCACAAGCTTAATAATCCTGATCGAAGCCCTGCCGCGGCACCCAACGCCCGTCCCAGCCCTACCATCAAGCTAGCTGGCCAGGACGGTCCTGCATATACCCTCGATGGCTATTGTGCGCATGTTGAAGCTACCTATCTCAGCCAATGCGACCCTAAGATTCCTCTTCATTTCTTCACTCTCACCATGACGCGCCAGGCACTGTGCAAGATGCGCATTATCAGCTTTCTCATGCGTATGTACAACGGCGAGCCTGTCTCTTTCAGAGAGGCCGAACGCGAGAACTTGTTCCTCCAGGCAACTCAGATGATCGAGTATGACAATGTGGTGCAGTCATCCGAGTCCCTGCGACCGTTCAAGTGGTACTCCATGCACCACTTCCCTTTTCCTGCCTACATGTTCCTTGTCCAGGAGCTACGGCGCCGTGCCATTGGCCCAATGATCGAGCGTGCTTGGGAGGCTGTGACACTCAACCATGACCTTCGTGGACTTCTTAACAACTACCACAGCCCAATGCATATGGTGTTTGGTACGCATTTTATCAAGGCATGGGATGCTCATGAAGCAGCTGCGATGGCTGCGGGGAAGCATGTGCAACAACCCGCTTTCGTCACTATGTTGAAGGAGCGCGCGCAGGCCCGTCGACTTGCAAAAGCTGAAAGCCGTCCCGACCCCAACCTGTCGCGGCCCGGCCTGAGTATCCCCCAATCTCATGGGGGACCGCCAGGGCCTCCGTTAAATTCTGGCCCTGATCAACCTTCCCCAGGCGCAGTCATGCAAAGAGCCGGCTCTGGATCTGTCGCTTCTAGTGAAGAAGCTGAGATGGATTGGTCGTATTTCATGTCTGGTTACAATGATTCCGTAAGCTTTCCTCCGATGGGTGGATTCGGCAGCTTTACCGGTGGGTTCGGGGGAGCGGGAGCGGGAGCAGGAGGAGGTATGGGACCGAGTATGGGACCGAGTATGGGAGCAGCGCCAGGAATGGGACAAATGGGTGGTACAGCAGGTCCTCCAGGCCGGATCGGGGACAGAGCAGGGGGAGGGAGCATGTTTAGAAATTAAGAGGGCACAAGCTACACGATACTGATATGTCCATGTATTTGGCCTTTGGTATTGATCAACTAATTGTGATTGCGAATTCGAAATATGAGACTGACTGGCAAGCTGATGTGGGAATACTTGCCAAGTTCTCTTTGATTGATAGATATAAAACAGTGTCGCCTCGCTTGATGAAAATGATTGCCAAATTCAGCACAACGCGTTAGTAGTGCCAAGTCTAGGCTCAAGAACCCTCAAGTCTGACCGCTAAAACATTGGCGACATTCGTTTTCCTGAGTTGACAACTGGACAAAAGTCTACGAATCACTGTGAAAGAATCGTAATCCGCCAGTTGTAACGGAGACGATGCCCATCTCGCCCGCCGTGCGCGAGGCGGGCTTGTTGTTGAGCAGAACAAACCATTGTGGGTGCATAACGGCGATCGACAAGGATTCCAAAACGATACATCATACTGTACTCTACAACGATAAACATATATCCCCCCCCCTGCAAGTTCATCGTTTCGAGCGGGAGGAAGAGGCCGCCATGGCAAGGAATCTTCCATTCGGTTCACGTTAACACAAGACAAGGTTTTCGTGTTTCAGCTGGCTGACGCCTCGTTCTTGGTAACTGGTTGCTGCCGCAGGGTCACGTAAGTTGTGAACCCGGGGACCCGTCATGGCCACCTTGGCTTCTTGCTATGATAACGGTTTTTGGGCCCAGCAGTCGATCCAATCGAGTTGAGGATGGAGTCTGGTATTTCTGAAGGCTTCAAAAATACTATCGCCAAGTTCCTGTGCTTCTTGTTCAGACAGTCCCATCCTGTCAGGGCGCCCCAGCATAGCTGTAACCCACTCCTCAATGATGGATTGAGTGAAGATACCAACTTCTCGCATCTTGGAGTCCTGATGCCAGCGCCCAACTGGCATGTACGAGTGTCTTTCGTTCACGTTGACAAAGCCGACATCGTGCAGTGTATCAACAATCTGCATCGGAAATCGCAGATTCCATCCGTACAGTTTTGAGAATGGGCCTTCCACCAGTCGGTAAAACTCGTTCATGGGATGATCATCCCCAGCAGTATCGTCTGTTGAGAACACAAAGGGGACAATTTCGTGGATTTCAATCCAACCACCAGGCTTCAAGCTCCTTTGTGTCCGTCAGTCACTCCGTTTATAGGTCATAGGAAGTAGATGAACCATACTCGAAAGAACGTTCTATCAACTGCCGAGGTTTACGTAGGGTTTGTAACAGCGACCTGATATGGATCAGGTCTGCGTCCGAGTAGATCCTTGTCCAAGGACGAAACTCATCTTCAAGGTCTTCCACTCGAAACTCGACGTTAGGAGGCGTCCAATGTGGTTGTATTGGAGATAAGTCAGTTCCTATAACACGTGCGCTTGGGAAATTCTCGGCCACTGAGATGAGCATGTTAGTTGTCCGGATGAAGAATTCAGATGCTGGTTTGGAGACAAACTGTCTTGCGCCCACATTCCAACGCCGGTTCCAAGATCAACAACCTTTTGCGGATTCTGACCAATTGGTGCCAGAAAAATTTTTCCATCGAGGAGGTAGTCCAGGTATAGCTTGTGCTTCAAACCTTCACGGACTTGTTCCTCATCGTCGTTTGGCAGCCCGTACCGACCTCGAAGAAAACCCTGATACCGCCTGCAGGCTGTCAGCATATCTAGAATATGGAATGAGTAATCCGGGGTCAATAACATACCTCCCATATTCATACGAGTACAATTCCCTGGTTCTGACTGATGTGAACTCAGATGTTGCTATTGAGTCTCCGTAATCCGACGTGGGGTCATCTTCTGGGACGTTTTGTTCCATGGTGTTTTTTTTTTTTTTTTATCGAGCTGGGGCTTCCCTAACAAGGGTATAATTTGCAGGGAGAAAGCTTGTTTTTATGATAAAGGAAACGATGGAAGAAATTCATGGGACGCAGCGAATAATAAGGCTTTTCAACATCAAAAGTGACCAAGTGTTTAACTCTGGGATCTACCTGTCAGATGTCAGGTCCGAGAGGTCAAAGTGAGTCTGTGAGGTGGGTCGGTCGTCTCTTATGTGCCATGTACTGTACTTACTGTACAGAGTACCAGCAGCGGGACTGGCTTTACCCAGACTGGTGGGTGCGTGCGTGGTCGATATTAGAGACAAGCTAAAGTGCAATGAACAGGAAAGGATGTGACAAGTCGAGTAGGTTTGGAACGAACCATCCAGGCGCTCAAAATCCCAAAAGATGGCGGCGGGGTCTTGGAGTCAAGATTCAGGTCGACCCAGCAAACTGGGCCAACTGGGCCTTGTGGAGGGAAGCTGCAATGACTTGGCCAATGCGATAGCAGCACGATCAGGAGCTGATTCCAGAAACACGGAAGCGGATGAGTCTTGTCACTCGATTGTGGAGGGTATGCAACTGTGTGTTGGCTGCCCGCACACACAGCTCCCGAACCCTCCCAGGGATCTGGTAACAAGTAGCGAGGCTATTTCAAGCTGGTTCACGAAAACCATATGGAACTGTGTAATCTGGAGAAGTGAAGGAGAAAAAAAATACTCTGTCGATGATTCAGGCCACCGGCCCAATACACAGAGTTGTAGGTGCTTCGTTGGGGCAAGTAGATGCTCAGGTCAAGGGACGTCTCTGATCAGTCCGAATGTTGTGTCGGCTGTACTGCATTTGGAAACAAGTGCCGACTACACGAGGACTGAATGATGCGAGCCTACTGACGCACTTCTTAACCGATAAAGGGTGGGACCCCTGGCAGCTGTATGTACCAGTGCCGTGCCTTTGAGTTTTGCAGTTGGAGTCTGGGAGGATGAGACAGACGGTTGAAAGTCGAGAGTGTTGTTGGTTTAGCTAAAGTCCAAGATGTAAGTATATAATGGTGACATGTACTAGACCTGGCCGATGAGACAATTCGCATGGAATTGAAGCAGTCTTGAAGATTGAGGCGGTCAAACTGACAAGCCCGAGTTCATACTACTGTTGAGCTCCCGGTTGACCCCTCAATACACGCTACATACGAGCCACTAGAGATGCAAAAAAGCATTTAGGGCGAAGTTGTTTGTCACCGGTTTTTACAGTACAACCCAGGAGTGGGCTGGTGTACAATAAGTGGCCCTGCCACTTGGTCTCATGGACTCGCATGTAGATACTGTCTGTACCAAAGATAGGTAGGTAGATATGGAGCTCGACGTTAATAGTGCTCTAGGATTGCGCATTCAGCTGATAAGGTAGACTGTTTTTCTGCCATGTGCAGATAGGTAGTTTGTGAGTTTGCCATTGATTGCGCACAGATTACCGTTCCTCATGGATCACAATACCATGGAAAGGATCCGCCAAGAGGGTAGGTTAATCGTTTTTACCTGCAGTAAACTCGAATTAATCAGAGTATGCACCGCTTATTCGGACCGCTGGCCGTCTCAAGCATTAACGTTCGGCCGGACTGGGTCCTGGATCAGAGGTGTCAGTTACAAGTGCTCAACCGCTCTGTCAAAGGATTGCACCAGAAAATAGCAGGCAGGGCCATCAGACCATGTCATGATGGGTTACCAGCTTGACTTGCGTACCACCTAGGTACTGTGCCTAGGTAGGTTTGAGCTGCTGTCATTCAGCAACCATTGTGTCTCACACGCAGGGTTTGTTCTCGAGGCGGTCAGCCCTCAGAAGGTTGCAATTTCTGATTCGGCCGATGCTATGGTAGGTACTGAGTAGGCAAATAGACAGACAATCTGAAATTGTTAAGCCGATAATGGTACTGTACCCACGCTGTAGGGTTGTACTTGGGGATGAATAATGAGGATTTCGCGTCAAGAAAAGCCCTCGTGGTGAACAAACTGGGAGCTGAATGGTCATCGATCAGCATCTAGGTTGAAGCTGGGTAACAATATGAACGTGTATGCAATGTTCATGAAATCGATAATTCTTATATCCAATTCTACCACAAGTCATTGTTGGTGGAAGAAGGTAGGACTGCCTAAGTATCTACCTCCATAGGACCTAGGTACATGCCTACCTCTGATAGCTAAGGTCACCAATCTGTTTGCTAGGATCAAGATGATGGAGGGTTGTTTCTTCATGTTGATCCTTCGTACACCATGGAAGGAACAAGCTGCAGGAGGTAGGTACTGCAGTATCTGGGTATCATCACAGTGGTACTTCCGTTAGTGCTTCGTCAACTATCCGTCGCTATAAAGGGGAAGTGGGTCATCCAATAGAAACACATCGAGCTCTTAATTGTCAAGTTGCTTGGGGCTAAGAGTAGGTAGGCACGCGTCTCGTCATGGCCATTTTTAAGAAGCGTGTAAAGCGCGTCGCCAAAAACACGTCCTCTCATAACCAAATTTAGCCCTGGATCATCCCGCCTAATTTCGATCTCTATCATCCAATCCAGATGTACCACATTCATATCAGAATTCTCTAGATGCCCTCGTCATTGACTTCCATGTCTCAATAGTGGTACTTCGTACAGCTATCTTATTTCTTTTGAACATTACTTTTACTTTTTTCTATTCTCATTCTACCTTCCTCCCAGCCCCATTCCCAACTATCCCTTCGAATCTCGAGTCGCCAACGCGATACCCTACTCTCCAATCCTTTAACTGTCCCCCTATACTTCGCGCTTGCATTTGTCGACAATTGAACCATATTACATGCTCATGCCTTCCGGGCCCCTCGAGTACAGCGAACGAGCGCCGTACACATCTTCGCAGCCATGTACCTGCCACGATCTCTGATCTCGAATCTTTATACTCATCTACAGAATACTCGGCACCCTCTATCACCACCCGTCCTCATCCTCGTTGCCCTCGAGCCAGATGCCTTGTGTGCTTGCAGAATTCTCACAAGGTTGTTGAAACATGACTATATCCCACACAAGATACAGCCTGTGTCAGGCTACTCAGACCTCGAAAAGGCTGGTAGAGAGCTTGTGGTACCCATGATGGAATCCCAGGGTGGCAGTGGTGGGGTGGTTGTATGCTTGGGTGTGGGAGGTATGGTAGATCTCGGACCCCTCCTAGGACTCGAACCCGAAGTCGAAGACAGCTCGCCCTACAGCGGAGTCGAGGTCTGGGTTATCGACGCCCATCGGCCATGGAATCTGGGAAACGTGTTTGGCGGGTTCCCCCTGGATCCTGCAGTCGAGGACTCGTCCTCGTATCAGTCAAGGAGTCCGCCTGGTGTAGACGGTGGTCGAATCACCCAAACCTACAAGCCTGGGAAAGGTGGCATCGTGGTATTCGACGACGGGGATATCGAGGAAGGCCTAGGGGCTGAGCGAAATGCTTATCTTGCTCTGGTAGACATGCCAGAAATTGATGGAGACGACCAGGACCTGGGGGAGACCGATGATGAAAGCGAAAGACTCGACAATGATGATAATGAGACCCATTCAGCAGTCCATGCCGGAACAAAGCGAAAGAGCTGGTCTGACGGCGAAGACGACGATTTCAGTGAAGACGAGAGGCCACGACAGCGGCGTAGGAGTAACTCAGTATGCTTCTTCAGATGATGTGCCATAAGAAGCAATCTACTAACAATTCTCTAGTCAAGCCCCATACCAGAATCACCGCTTCGGCCACAACAAAGGGGGCTAATCTCCCTTCGAGATCCAGCTCATGGTCTGTCAAGTGACGCTCTTGAACCCCCTTCGGGAGCCCAACCTCCACCGACGCCATCAGCTCGTGCGCTTCGAAGAAGGTTACTGCGTTTACGACAAGAGAACGAGGCCATCTTACAAAAATATTATAAAGTCGGCTCCTCCTTTTCAGAACCTCTTTCTTCCATGATGTATTCCCTTGCATCCGAGCTGGGCCGCGAAGACAACGATTTATTATGGTTAACGATAGTAGGAGTGACCTCGATGGAGTTGTACGGCCGATCATCAGCAGGAACTGCCGCCCCTGTCAGGCAAACCGACAAGAGCCGCCCTGCTGGGTGGCTTGGTGTTCGGGGCGCTAGAATCAGACAGCTACTACGTGATGAGGTGAGGCGTCTGAACCCTCCCGAAATCAGCAACGGGCGAGTTGCCCCCGAACACACAGGCGTCATACCGACAACCGCGAGGAACCCTGAAGACACCGGGATACGCCTTTCACCCGAGCCACGATTCCTATTGATTCGACACTGGAGCCTCTATGACAGCATGCTTCACTCACCCTACCTCTTTTCTCGCCTCAAAACCTGGAGCGAGACGGGTATCAAACGACTTCACAAACTCCTGGCCAAGATGGGTGTCAGTCTTGCGCAATGCAAGCAAAGTTATACACATATGGACATGATGTTGAAGCGCGAGTTGAGAGCCAAACTTCTCAAGTATGGCTCTTTGTATAACCTCGATGAGATGGTGCCTTCCGTTGACACTGATGGGAAGGATCGCGCCGGTGCCAAGGATGGATGGGGTTTTGTACGGAGCTGGGGCTGGCGCGCGACATTGAGTGCCCAGGACGTAGGAGTGGTCATCGGTGCCCTGCTCGAGGTTGGGAGGCACACACATGCCACCGACCCGACGCTGTCATCGAGTCAAGTTGTGCGGGAGATCGAAGAGGAAGCCGAGCTTGCTGCCCAGGGTGAAGAGTGGATAAGCCGATTCTGGGATGCTTACGATGCGCTTGAAGAGTAAGACAATACCCACAAACATGAAATTAGACGTCGAATGTATGTTAACATTTCATCGCAGCATCGATGCACTCAAAGCCGGCCTGCCCACAGCGCAGTTTCTACACCGCGCTATCTACCGTACGGGAACATCACTCATCAACAAGAAGCAGATCAAACATCTTCGAGCATTCCGTATGTGTGTTGTCAAAGATGGACCAGATGTTTCGCTCTTCACGCATCCGGCTGCCTTGACCAAGCTCTCGCTCTGGCTGGGAGAAGCCCTAGCAGAGCAGGAACGAGAGGCGCACGGAAAGCTATCCTACGGTGGCCGAGGTACCCCCCTAGTCGTCGCGAGCCTCAACGAGAAGCGGGGGATATATGTCGTCGTCGGTACTGGTGGCGGAGGCGGCCCAGACACTACTTACCTAGACCGAGAAGCTGCAAAGCAGAGAAAGGCAGAGAGAGAGGCCAGACTAAAGAAAAAAGAGGAGTCACGTCTTGCCAGGCAAAAAGTACGAGAAGACAAACGGGCGGCTCGACGTGATGCTGGAGAGGATGACGATGAGCTCGAAACAGAATCTGAGGCTTCTGATAGCTCAGATTCAGATGAGTCGGACGATGACGAAGTCGAGCAGGAAAAGGGCTACGGACTGAACAAATTTGGTAGCGCTTTCCAAGAAGTCGTATCGGAGACAAACACCCGTGTTCGTATCGACAGCTTCGAGCATTGCGTAGTGGAGGTGAAGAAGGAGGATCTAGGAGGGTTCCTCGAAAGCTTAAGCATGAAGGCAGTGGTTGGCTAGATGAGTCCTTGGTGAGATATAGGGCTGAGATGTGTCACTGTGGCTTGGTGAGATGAGTCAAGACTGGTCTGGTGCTGGTGAATGGGTGGAATCTGTGGGTTTGTTTTTGGGTGTAGTTTCTTGGAGGCTTTCTCTGATCTGTTGGGCTATAGCGATAGGAGTCGGGCGGCCATGAAACTCGGGAAGGAAGAGCATACGTTTTGGAGTGCCATAGATGATTCAGCATTAAATTATTATCGCCTTATTATTTCAAAGACTGGATCCAAATCTCTATTCGTTTCGTGTGATGCGGGTGAGTAGCTCGATGCAATATAACATCGGCCACGACAGGTGGGTTGCACTTGAACCAGGGGGGGGGGGCTCAATTGGTGTAGTCTGGCAAGCTGAGAAGCAACGTTACTACTTGCCCAGGTTACAATCTCACCAGACTTGGAGGACGCCAGATAAGAAGATGAAAAGCCGGTTGTGTTCTTGCCCAAACTGCATTTCAAGCAGGCTGAGATAAGCGAATAGTGATTGGGCGCCACAGTGTTGGGATAGCTTAACATTATAAGCAGCCATGCAAGTAATTCGTCCACCATCCTGGAGCTGAATGATAGAAGAGTCAAGTCTGACGCCTGAGAATACCAAACAACAAGATGCAGACCGACAGTGGACTAGAAAGAGCCTCGGGAGGCTTTCCAATAGCCAGAAATAGCAATACGGACCAGATCATCATTATATCAGTGAGGCTTAGTGGAATGCTTTCATGAATATAAAGAGTGCGAAGAATGGCGTTTTATGAGCGAGAAATCACTGCCTCTTCAAACCTGACCATTGTATGAGTAGGAAAATACCAGTAACAATCTCAGAATGGGTGACTTGAGTATTTGGGTCGATGGCCCCTTCAACCTCATTAGTAGCAAAGTATCTGGTGATGGGGTAAGTCCAGGATGAACTTGTGTATATGTGTGTGAGCCCATAGGCTAAACTGAGAAAAAAACAAATAGATAGAGAACCGAGTTCAAGGGGCCAAAAAATTGGCCTCGGAAATGACCATTGTGCACAATGTGCTACTTCGAGGCATCAACGCTGTATACAACCAGGCGGTCAACGTGGGAGCCAAAGGGACCGAAAAGGACAAGGCCGACTTTGTCAACTTTGCATCTGCATGGGGTGAAATGCTCCATGAACACCATGAGACCGAAGAGCAAATGGTGTTCCCGGATATTGACAAGATCACGGGGGTAAAGGGATTGATGGATGGCAACATTGCAGAGCATCAGCTATTCACCCAGGGTCTGACAAGGTATCAAGAGTATCTTGCACAAGTAAAGGAGGGCAAAGAAAAGTACGATGGACAGAAGCTCAAAGACATCATTGATTCGTTCGCGCCGGTCATGCGTGACCATCTGGAAGCAGAGATTGTGACACTTGTCAAGCTGGACGAGTACGAAGATAAATGTGATTGGGCAAAGTGGTTCAAGGAGACGATCGATGAGATTGTAGGTAAGGGGATGAAGGATGCACGATATCGTGTAAGTTGATCAAATTCAGGAGCCCCAATCGTTCATCGAGTGCTGACAAGGTGAGGGAGAAAAAAAGACCGACGTTTTTCCGTTGACAATCATTCTACATGACCGGACTTTCGAGGGAGGGGTATGGCAGCACTTTCCACCCATTCCCTGGGTCGTTGCTCTCGTGCTTCGATGGTTATTCATGAGGACGCATAAGGACTGGTGGAGGTTTGCTGGCTGCGACTTTTCATCAAATCCCCAAGAGTTGCCCTTTGCGAAATGAACCGAGCCAAATTCGTATAAGATTGTGGGTCTGGTACACCTGAGATACAGTACTCGTGCGGAACTGAACTCTTCTAGTATGTCGCTCATGAAAGTTAGGTGCTTATAATTCAAGCTTGGAGTTCTTGATGTAGATGATGATGGCTTGAATAGCCACTTGTTGCCAGAGTGGATATCTACAGGCATGCAGGATTACGGCACATGCTGCTAGAACCAGAATCGAAAGGGGTCGGTATGAAGTAGAGTGGATTTGATTAGTCGCTCAAAGGGGCTGTGTTGACAACAAACGAGGCAGGCATGACGCTTGATGTCCGACCGAGCCCATGTCTGTGGAGTAGAACCGATTGCTGGTTGATAGTTCGGAACATGAACATGAATGCTGCGAGGACAATTGACACTGGAATCGTCACATTGCCAGGTCTGTAATTTGCTCGTGGTTGATGGACATGCCAGAAGAGAGCCAGGTGCCGTCTACCTAGTTAAGGCAGAGAATATACTTGAGTCTCTAAACGAAGGGCATGGCTAACGGGAGGACGCGAGTTGCGTCCCAACAATGAATGCAGTAGCTTTCTTTTGGGAATATTTGAATAACGTGGGGAAGGAGCAATGGATAGATAGACTTGGCCATGTAACATTACAAAGTACCTAAGCATGTTGTTGAGCATGCAGGGCAGGTCTCTTTGAGCTTTCCAGGTGGCTCCTTCATAACCCATCGCGTTAATTTGTTCCTCACTTATAGAGAAACCCTAGTATTGCGAAAAGCAACACTAACCACATGAGCTAAAAGAGATGCTCATGAACCCCGAAGAATTGGAAGATACAGTTGCTGATGGAGATGAGGACCAAGGTGGTGCGAAAGGAGAAAATGACCATGGACACGGTTGCACAGCCACGATGTGCTGTCCAGTAGGTTGATAGGTTCCGGGGCAGGTTGCCTAAAGAAGCAAACGCGAGGTTCAAAGCGGTAGGTGATTGACCAGAGGCATGAAAGTACCCGATGAAAGTGGGTGGAGGGAGACAGGAAAGTGTAGAATGAGTTGGAATAATTCTGGTAACAATTCTCGAAAGACACCCGACCGACATCGCTCTGCAAGAAAAAGAAAAGGGACGAAAAAAGATAGCTAGGTACTATGTAAGTGCAAGTCAAGAGCATATGGCTAGATCCTCACCCGGATAACGGGAATATCCACCGCCTATGTCCACTTTGATTACGTCGATTTATTGTCGTGGCGGGGTTTCAACTTCAACTCACCAGCGCACTAATAAACCCCACCCCCGCTGGTTATTAGTCCAGGCCAGTCCAGCCATATTATGGCCATCCAGACACTAAGGTAGACTCTGGACAAAGTCGCTGAATGAGAGCCCGTCGTTCAGCAGTGTTTACTGGTTAGCCCTGTGTGAAATTTGTCGTTGAGCATTCTTGAAAAGACGCTGCTGTGAATTTGGCTGCCTACCTCTGTGGTACTTCTGGGAGGAAGCTTGCTTGAGTAAAGTTGGGAGAACAGCCGAAAAGTATCATCCTCTTACGTCAAGTCAGGGCCGAGTAAATACTAAATACATCTGCTTAAAACGATCTATGTTATAACGTTAGTGAATCCCTACGTAATTCACTGTAAAGAGTAGGTAATCAACTACATAGGTGCTCAAACACTTTTTGTTCATGAAACTGAGTCGTTTCATAACACACTTCCTTATTATTAATCCAGTATACGCGTTCATTTGCCAGTCAATGCCTGTCTACTTTACTTATGTGCCAACTTTTGCGGTTTCGTCCCCCACTCCTCACAAGGGCACAAGGGAGGCAAGCACCATCTTACAATCGCCCATTTAAATAATCTCACCCTCGAACCTTCCAATCCAAGTGCCTGCCGTGACGTGCCCAACCTGCTGCAGGCTTGACCTGTAAAATAACGTAAACGTGGTACCTGACCAGCCTGTACCTACAGTAATGTACATAATACTTTGTCCACTTCCTTCCCAATCTAAAACTCCGTCAAAGCCGACGGCCCTCCTTAACCTTACAGATGCCCCCCCAAAGATCTCACGTTCCCGCCATCTCAGCTTGCAGTTACCG
Source organism: Fusarium dimerum (assembly GCA_013623525.1). Taxonomy (NCBI): domain Eukaryota; kingdom Fungi; phylum Ascomycota; class Sordariomycetes; order Hypocreales; family Nectriaceae; genus Fusarium; species Fusarium dimerum. The sequence goes on from JABGLY010000110.1 coordinate 46,249, forward strand.
GTATTTTGCTACCTCCTACATAGCCTACGTAGCCTACTTAGCCACCTGTGACCTGTGATTACCTATCTTAGTCTATCTGCTAGCCTCTGTCGTAGGTTAAGTAGGTAGGTAGTAGTATTTTTTTTAACCCTTCTCTCCAACCATTCCTCACCAACAACATCATCACCTTTTTTCCCCCTCGTACACTTAGCGGCCTCCACTTCCTCTGAGCATAGATACTCGACAAACCGCCACCCTTGAGCCGCTTCTCTTCTCAGTCCTCCTTACAACCTAATCAACTTGCTTTACTTTCACCTCCTGACGACCGCCTCTGTAGCCTCCGTCCATTTAACCACCCTCCCGCTCGTCCCACTCACTTCCTGAAGCGGCTTCTGCCCCCTCACTCAAGCGCTTTCTTTATCTCGCTCCGCGCATTCTCCGACACGCACATCACAAACCGACGCTTCAACGACGATTAGACAGCGATCGACTTTCTACCAAACCATACGAGCTTGACTTCAGGCGTGAATAGTCATTCGCCCATCGTTTGACTTTGAGCTCGCTTGCCGTGCGACAAAGTATCTCCAGGCTACCTCTATAAATTGGAACGCTTGCGCAATTCGCGCTCTCCACTTCTTTTCCGCCGATTCACCTACGAACGTCCGACACCATGGGTAAATCGTGAGTCTGTCTTTTATTCATTTTCGAAACCCGTCGTGCCTCATTCCAGGTCGAAGCCTGCTTTGGTACAAATAGGAGATCTGCAGGACACACGACCTTATTGGATGCAAGCGCAAGACCATACTAGACCCCCCGCCAGCTGGCAGCCGACGTCATTCTCCGATTATCGTTTCTTGCACATGCTACAAAAAAACTTACTGACATTTGTTGTACGCCCATCAGACAGTCGAAGCTCTCTCAAGATCAGCTCGCCGAGCTCCAGAAGTCGACCCATTTCGATAAGAAGGAGTTGCAGCAATGGTATAAGGGTGAGTCGCCTCCTGCTGCGTCCTCCTGCCATCTCGAACCATCAACGTCTCGAGCTGTGGAGGCGGCGTCGAGCCCGTGTTTCTAACACAACACATAGGTTTCCTCAAGGACTGCCCTTCGGGGATGCTCACCAAGGAGGAGTTTCAAAAGATTTACCGACAATTCTTCCCATTTGGGGATCCTAGTTCATTCGCAGACTATGTCTTCAATGTGTTTGATAGTGATAAATCGGGCACCATCGATTTCAAGGAATTCATCTGTGCATTAAGTGTTACCAGCAGAGGCAAGATGGAGGACAAGCTGGATTGGGCCTTCCAGTTATACGACATTGACGGCGACGGTAAGATCAGCTACGACGAGATGCTGAGAATTGTCGAGGCTATCTACAAGATGGTAAGTCGATTGTTTCGCTCTGGATATGCCGTTTTCGAAATTTGTATTCACCACCATTGAATATGTTTCGCATGATAGTCCCGAAGACGCGGGTGGCTCCTGCACCTATCATAGGAACCAGAATGCTAACACGAGGACAGGTCGGTTCCATGGTCAAGCTCCCCGAAGACGAAGATACCCCCGAGAAGCGAGTGAAGAAGATCTTCAGCATGATGGACAAGGACGAGAACGGCTGCCTGGACATGGAGGAATTCAAGGAGGGAAGCAAGCGAGACGAGACGATTGTCTCAGCGCTATCTCTGTACGATGGATTGGTATAGTTGAAGGGTGCTGTCCAGAAAAAACCTATGGTGATATCGTGAACTTGACAGTAGCAGCAGCATGAAGTATGAAAAACGACAGGATTTTTATTTTTTTTCTGGTTTGGTCTATTTTTCCATGGGATGTCTGGCATGATGCCTGGGAATGAATAGCTAGGCAGGTACCTTTTTGGACCTCCCTTACATTCTGGCTTGAGCGTGTCATCTGTTTCGGAGTCTTCTACTGGTAATAGGGTACCAAGAAGATGTGCAAGTTACAGCTGCGAGTTTTCAACTTTATCTATGTAGTCCTTGTGCCAATCTTGACTACTGGTTGCTCAAAGGATGTTTATTCTGCTTTGAAGATGGGCATGTTCTTACCCCATGATGCTTGGCATGATGGCTTTGGAGCCAAGATTTGGCGAGTTTTTCAGCCGAGCTTTCACGGATTGTCTTTCTGTCATACAAATGCCGAGCGGGAGTGATGTCTTCTTTTGATGGCTGGCCTTTTACAGTCTTGGCCAAGATTGGAATCATGTTGACGATTAGCTATATTTGACAAATATTGATATCAATATCAGTCCATGTGCAAAAAAACGCGTTTACCCATGACCTTCTTGCAGTTAGTTTCTTTTCCATGCTCATGCTTTATAAAAGCATTCATACCATAGAATCACTGCACCTTGTCAAGTCCTTCCTACCTGATGATATCAAAGATGCAGCATGTCGAGCAGGCAATATAGTTGATATCCTGGAGCCCCCCTTCCCTAGGTAGGTAAGCAATTTTGATGAATGAAAAAGTGGATACATATATTATTGCACTCGACAGCAGACCCAGGGACAGGTCAAGCCTTTTTGTTCGTAGTTTGTGAGTTGAACGACTTTTCCTTCGCCTTCATCTACAAATTCATAGTTCATGTCTTTTTCCTCAACTTCTCAGCCACCTTTCCACGACACCGGAGTATTCATCTCACCATTCGAAAGGACGCAGAAATATCCACATAATGTCATTCTTCAATGACTTGGTACCTCAACTCGAGCCGGAGATTCAAGATCCAGAGGAAGGTTCGCACTTCCTATACGCTGCAACATTCACAAGCGTGTCAGAGCCTCTTCATCATAATACAGGTACTAACAAGTCTGTATAGAGACGTTCCTTTTGTATTCACAGCCTCTGCCTTCGCTCGACCTTGGGTTTATTGATGCTCGAGCATCCTCAGTAGACGTCTCTGTTGCTGGCCGTGACTACACCATTCATCAGTCACCTTCTGTTCTTTCATCTTCCCGAGCAGGTGGTACAACCGGTGCAGGTCAGGCTCCAAATTCTTATCTGTCATTGTATTGGCTGTGACCGCATCATATCTTGTCACCTTTCCTCCATGCTGCATCGCCTTGCCCTGGGTCTCAACATCGTCTGACCAACTCGATCATTAGTTATCTGGAAGATTACTCCCACGTTTGCCTCGTGGCTCGCTTCACCTTCAAACCCACTCTTCACTACAGCTGTTCTCGGAGATCCCTCTGCTGCATCTTTTCTTGAACTAGGATGTGGTATCTCTCCTTTGAGCGCACTGGCTCTCTCAGCCCGTATATCTAGCTATGTCCTCACTGATCAGGTTTATGTTCAGCGCCTTCTCCAGCGAAACATTGACGAGAACCTTCTTTCCACCCAAAATAATCGTTCAAGGTCAAAAAAGCGTGCTACTCATGCGGCGGCCTCAACTCATCAGGCAAGCATTCGCTTTACTCCACTTGACTGGGAAACTGATGAGGTGACACCGTCGTTAACGGGATCTGGCAACACCAAGAGTTTTGATGCCGTTGTTGCGTGCGATTGCATTTACAACTACGCCCTCGTCCCTCCTTTTGTCCAAGCTTGTGTTGATGCGTGCCGACTACGTAACACAGATCCCACTTATCAAACTCCTGAGGAGCGTCGCCCCTGTCTCTGCGTCATAGGCCAACAACTTCGAAACGACGAAGTTTTCCAGTTATGGCTTACGACGTTCCACGCCTCCTTTCATGTTTGGAGAGTGCCAGATAACCGTCTTCCTGAGAATCTTCGCTCGACCGCAGGCTTTGTGGTCCATGTTGGCATTCTACGTGAGCAAATTTAGCCATCAAGCCCTACAACAAAGCAATAGAATATCATCCATCATAAATATCATTGAGCAACAACACATTCGCGGCGACAATCTGATTGCACTTCAAAGTACGTCTTAATATCCATTGATTTGGCCAACCTGAGTTGGGTTCTGGTGCCTAAATGATGGCCTTGATAATGTAAATCCCACTTGATCCTGCTCCGATACTTTTTACTCCGAAGGCGCTGGCTGAGCCGTCGACCTTGGTCATTGCCGTCCCATATAGAAAAACAGAAAACAAAGAATCAAATGCTGATGATATGCCCAGTTGTCAAAAGATAACCATATTCGCCATGAATTACATTCCATAACATTCGTTGTCATCCCTCTACCACTCGAGAGGCTCCTTCTTCTCCTCGCCGCGGTTTGTCTTGGGCACAGGGACAGCCTTAGCGGCCAGCTTGCCGCCCTGACCAGGTCGCTTGAGGTAGCCAGTACCATCGAGCCAAGGCGTCTCGATAGACATTCGCTTCTCAAACTCGGCAATCTTGTCCTCCTGCTGCATGGTCAGGCCGATATCGTCGAGGCCGTTGACCAGGCAATGCTTTCGGAACTCCTCGACATCAAAAGAGCAGATAGTCTCGCCGGCGGCATTCTTAATGAGCTGGTTGGGCAGATCGATCTCTACATCTCGGCCAGCACGGGCTTCGGCAGCGATAGCTTCAAGATTAGACTTGTCGTCGATCTTGATGGGAAGCATGCCATTCTTGAAGGTGTTGTTGAAGAAGATGTCAGCGAACGAAGGTGCGATAATACACTTGATGCCAAAGTCAAGGAGAGCCCAAGGGGCGTGCTCTCGAGAACTACCGCAGCCAAAGTTGGGGCCAGTCACGACCAGGATCTTGGACTTTCTGTAGGGCTCCTTGTTCAGGATGAAGTCGGGGTTCTCGGATCCATCAGCGTTGTAGCGCAGAGCATGGAAGGCGGCGGAACCAAGTCCAGTTCGTTTGATAGTCTTGAGGAACTGCTTGGGGATGATGGCATCGGTGTCGACGTTGGACATGTCGAGAGGAGCGGCGGTGCCCTTCCAGATAGTGAACTTGGGCAGACCAGCAGAGTCGTTGTCGCGGATCAGGGTGTTGGTGTGAGGCTGAGAGTCTTGGGGCTGATCAGCGATCAGCTCGCGCTCCTCAGAGTCATCTCTGACCTTCTCATCAACGTGGGCTTCCTCGGTGGAAATTACACGGGGCTTGAAGGTGGAGGCATGGGTGTAGTCGGACAGCTTGCGGACGTCGGCAAGCTTGCCCACGATGGCAGCGGCGGCAGCCATGACAGGAGACATGAGATGGGTACGGCTGCCGGCACCCTGGCGACCCTCGAAGTTACGGTTTGAGGTACTGGCACATCGCTCCTTGGGAGCAAGGATATCAGGGTTCATACCCAGGCACATACTGCAACCAGCCTCGCGCCACTCGAAGCCAGCGTCGACAAAGATCTGGTCCAGACCCTCCTCCTCGGCCTGGGTCTTGACGAGACCAGAACCGGGGACAACCATGGCACGCTTAATGTTTGCGGCAATCTTTCGGCCCTTGACGACGTTGGCGGCAGCCCTGAGGTCCTCGATTCTGGAGTTGGTGCAGGAGCCGATGAAGACCTTGTCAACGGGAATGTCCTGCATGGGGGTACCGGCAGTCAAACCCATGTACTCGAGCATACGGCGACCGGCGGCCTTCTTGGCCTCGCTTTCGAAGGTCTCGGGGTCAGGGACGGAGCCGGTGATGGGAACGACATCCTCGGGGCTGGTTCCCCAGGTAATGGTGGGGATGATGTCCTTGGCATCAATGAAAACATCGATATCGTACTTGGCGTCAGGATCAGACTGGAGAGACTT
>JABGLY010000111.1:0-83878 GCA_013623525.1 Fusarium dimerum
ATCCCCACCCCTCCAAGAGAACCATCTCTCACCGTCGCACCCCCCTCACACCCCCCTGGTTCCAATGTTCCAGTGGGTTGCCCTGTGTCCTGCGCCCTGGGCTGCTTCACTTCAGATTACCTTCGACTAGGAGCCGAACAAACACCAGGCAAAGTGCCCCGTTCAAGTTGACGTTCAAGGGAATACATAAAGGCCAGTGGCCTCCCTCGTCGTTCTAGATAGTTTCCTCGCTTGATCATTTCACAACCATCAGACACAAAAACTCACAAAGAGTCCGACTCTTTTAATACTTCTAAAAGCAACCATCTTCTCCTTGATCTACTCTGATACTATATCTCGAGTCTGACTCTACTACTACCACTACTACTCAACCATCACCAACAACTACAAAGAACTGAATCACCCTTTTCAGTTCAACCTCCAGGCAACATTAACAAAGCTATCACTTGAGCTTCATACACAACCACAGTCATCATGCCTGCCCAGCGACCTTCTCAGCTTCCTCCTTGCCCCGGCCCACCACCCAGCCGTCCTCTTCCTCCTCTGCCCAAGCGAGGCTAAAAGAATGGAAACCATCTTACAACATTCGCCGATCTTCATTCGATACAGCAACAACAATGGCTTACATCTCTCTGGCATACTCGGATCAAGAACATCACTTGGGACCACTTACACCACATCACCCGGCCCCAGTGTACTTGACCAGTTCTTCCTAAAAAGTGCAGCAATCAGCATCACATCGCGCCCTCAAACAACCAGTACTCGGTCACACAGCATGATTTGAGGAACAAAGACTCGGTTTCACTACAGCGCACGAGTGCGCATATGTGCACACCGAACCAAGACTTATATGCAACCTCTTAATATCTGTGTCACCTTGGCTTGGTTGCCAGACACGAGCCAGGCTCTGTCCGGTAATATCTTCATTCACTCGGCAATCCTAAGCAGTTGACTACGTCAGCTTGCTCCTGGATTTCCTTCTCATCATGCATCACTGGGCAATCCCGTCCACATTCAAATTACGACGCGGCCACCGGGCCTTCAACGACCACATACCACCTTCTCACCCTGTCCCATGGCTGGCCCCGGACGCTTTCAACTATTCTAATTCTTTGCGTGTGCCTTATACCGGCGCATTACCGTTACAATACCCCCTATAAGAGAATATTTAATTGGCTTCTATCTTTACTGTCGTTTTTACCTCATATTATTCTTGTCACTCGTGGACCAATACTTATTTTTTTGGAGGATCTTTTTTTCAAGTTCTCTTACTATCAAGGAACTGTACTATTAGAGCGGCATGGACACGGCGTCTTGACATCCTCCCACTTGATGAGATTAATTCAATCACATTCAGGGCCATGGCATCCATCAGATGAATGGTTAAGGAGTTGATTTTACGATGAATACGTCTGGTTGGGAATATAGAAATTACTTGATGAATGAACACTTCCATCTTTTTGTCCTCAACATTTTGAATCATCTCGTCTACCTACCTACCTGCCTGCCTAATCGTGCCCCATGTCTTGGGAATTGTCTCACACAATATGCAAATGCAGCAAAGATATCAATATTTGCTTCTTCTCACCAAGCACAACGCAAACTATTAATTAATTACTCATGACCCGCAAAATAATGTCTTACATTTCTGTCCTTGCTTCTGTTCTCCCTGTATTTGTTCGTGCCTCATCTCACATTTATGTTCCTGAACTATTGAGCGGGTCATCCGAGATGAGAAGCAAAGAAAAACTTGCCCTAAAACAAAGAGTGACGACAAGGAAATTGACAAAAGCCACAACCAACATTACCATTTGATTTTAGGTGCCCAAAATTGCATTGCCCAGAATAGCCAACATCTTCTGCCCCCCCTGTCCTACCGATCGTGCCTCGTGATCTTCCTACATCCTTGCGATTTCGACTCTCCCTCGCGTCGTATTGCTTCTTCTTACCACCCCCTTCTTTCGTTGTACTTCTGCCTACCGTACAAGACAAAAACCCCTGTCCGGCGTATGTCGCTGGCAGGGAGATGATCAAGAGGGCTGATGGGGATTCTCCTCAAGCTGAGCGCCTCTTTTGTCTTTTCTCGTCTCCGCTTCTTCTTGATGCAGCATCGTGCATCTCGTCTTTTTTTGCTTCTCCCTCTTACCAGTATATGCGTGCTTATCTACCTGTGTATATGTATTTCGTGTGTGTGTGTGTGTGTGTGACCCATATGTGCAGCTGCTGTAAAACGTCGATCCTTAAACAGCTGACTTATTTCTTGACCGGGGTTGCTTTGAAACTGGTAACTTAACCCTTGTTGAAGATGGTTACGTGGGAGCGCAGGCGGAAGACGATGAATTATTCATGGTATTCGTGCCTATTACTCACCGGGGTGGGAGGACATGACTGAAATCACTGCCTTGATGGCCATGCTCTGATGCATGATTGGATGATATGACGATCAAGGCAAGTTGCTCACCAGTCCGGTTTTTTTTTTCTTTCACCGTGACTGTATCATGATAATCTGGGGGTGGGAATGGATATGCGCGTTGCTAAGGCTAACGAAGGCTTGTGCACGAGTCTTTGTCGTCATCTCACCTCATGGCAATCAATCTTTGAAGAGATTGGTAGGACATGTATTTGACCTGCCCATGCGTCCGGCTCTAAACCGGACTAAACGAGTTATCACCTAAAGATTGGACGGGTTTGACGAAGAACCGCAACAAGCCAACCAGGAGACATGATGCTACGATACCAAATAAACCAACGGGCGTGCCGTCGATGCAAGTGCGTCAGCTTATTGGTCCCTGACTGGATGGAACGAGCCAAGCTGGCGTTGGTGATGGATAACGAAAGGAGGGGAAAAGACAAAGCAGGCTGAGATTGAAAAGGTACCGACAAAATGGTGCTGGATGGTATGGATGGATGGATGGATGGATGGATGAAATCTGATGGGATGGGATGGAGCTTGACGCAGCTAGGCTTGCGTTGGGCTTAGAGGATATTGTTAGACGACTAGGAAAACCAAGCTTGTCAAGAAGAGAGTCGGTCGTGGCTGAAGTTTCTATCAAGCCCGACAGGTCCTTTTGCTGATCACTTGAATATAGGAATGGGCAAGTCGATCATTAGAAATGCTGAAACATGCTGCCCTAACATCTAGATATCGAGAAAGGGTGGAAACTGGCTATCCATCTTGATGATTTTCAGCATCGTTTCATGATGGTGTGGAAGGGGAACATGATGGGATCAACCCAATTTCTTACAAGTAAAAGACCATGTTCCAAACGTTCGGTATAATCGAGCTGTTCCTGAATTCCAAGAGAGATGTCTCACAAACCCCTCCCTCCAGGGGAAAAAGGGGCTCTAACTTAGACGGCGATAGGTGATGTTTAGTGGTGGTGTTGTCTTTTGGGTCGTGAGGTAAGCTTTAATGGAGAATGACCCGTCATCGCTCGATTTCCCATCAGCAACTCTAGCCGTAAGCCTCCTTCTCAGCCACGCTGAACTCTAATGATCTTAGGATGCAAATCAATTAATACTGTCTCGTTTTCCCCCTCTCGATTGCCACTACCTTTCGGCCGCCACAGTCGAGACTCCGGGAAACGGTAACCGGCTCGGACATGGTTGAAAGGGCGCTAACAGACTGAGAGATAGAGGGAGAGAGAGAGAAATCGAACTACGCGTAGACCAGGCTGGGTTGGCTGGCATGCGGTGAGATTTGCGATGTAATGTAATGTAGATCAGGGTGTTTGTGGAGATGGGGGCGCGTGTCGTTGTAACGTTGTGATATTTTAGGGGAGATGGAGCAGATGCCAGCAACCTGTGAAGTAAGTATTCAGGTAATGGGCCCTGGGGGGATTGGCCACTGCTGGGCATTGTCTACCTACTGTAGGTAGTTCTGACTGACAAAAGCTCAGGGGATCTCTGTTGAATATCTGCTGGGGCTGTACCTGAAACATGACCTATTATGCTTCCAGTGATCATTGATTCAGGAAGAAAGAAACAAGAAAAAAGTCCTTACTTCGAATATCTCACGGCGACCATTGCTCCAGTAGGCAGTACGCCGTGATCTCTGCATCTTATTTCTTCATCTCAGTCATATCTGGGGACTATTACTGGACATGACGGGAAGCAATGAAACCCCCCTCATAAGATTTCCATGCAAGACCGCCCCTTAAAGCCCCTAACCCCATCCCCTGGAGTTACACTCGTACAGTGGAGAGCTCATCATCACGTGGACTCGCGCTGTGGCTTGAGTCTGGCCGCGCGATATGGTGTGGAAGGGTCTTGCTTTCCATTGGCTGCAACATTGGCTGCATAGCTGAAACATTGACACAAGGCTGTCCTGTCATCTTGGACAACAACGACAGACAGGCCCCATCAAGACCGTTACCTGCAAAACGCCTCCATCTGCAGGCATATCCAAATACAGTCAAACAGATGTTTTGAAAGAAGTCGCTGTTACTGCTGGCATTACGCCCATCATTTCATCCTTACATCACCCTCCTCGTTTTATTCGGCACGCCCATCATCAGCCTCGTATTCTTTCTATAACGGCTATGCTCGACATCCACGTCTGGGGTTCGGCTTTTGGCCTCCCATCCATCGACCCAGAGTGCCTCGCCATCATTACATATCTGCATACCAGCCTCCCCAGCTCAGCCTGGCGCCTGATCCCCAGCAGCGATCCGTCCATCAGCCCATCCTGTATGACTCTCGAGAACCCCTCTTCCCCTTACCCCGTATCTTCACAACTGTATCATCCATGTCATGATATGCTGACCAATGAACTGAAGATACACTGCCTGCTCTTCATCATGAGGGTGTATGGATAAGTGGCTATGCTCCTATTGTCGAATATCTAGTCTCCAACTCTATAGGCGATGACTTGGATGCTGGCTTGACCGCCATTCAGAAGGCCGACCGGGTTGCCTACAGTGCCTTCCTGGGTGCTCAAGCTGCACCTTTGCTTGATCTTTCGCTCTACGTCTCAGCTGCAAACTGGTCTGCCACTACACGCCCAGCATTCAGTAGCCTCCTTTCCTTTCCGTTGACATGGACTGTTCCGCCATTGATTCGAGCGGAGGCTGTGAAACGGGTGGAGCATCTGGGATTCGCAGAGCTGGATACGGACTTCGACCCCAACGGTGGCCTGCATCTGTCCACAGGACGGGACGCGCTACCGGAGACATTTCGAAGACACCTTCCAGCCAGGACCCAGAAGACAGTTCAGGAGGAGATGACCCCTGAACAGGCGGTGGCTATCAGACTGTATGGGCTGAGTGAGGACTGTCTCTCTGTGCTTGATGATTGTCTCAAGAACAGTTCCAGAGGTGAGGAGCTACCAAGCTTCTTGCAGGGCGAGACGATCACCTCACTCGACTGTCTAGCTTTCGGTTACCTCGCCCTGATGCGCGATGCGCCTGTACCCCGCTCTTTCCTAAAAGACTGGATTGCGAGGAATGGCTCTCGGTTATCGAAGTTTGTGGATGATATCAGGTCTCAGACATTCGATCACAAGGACCCTCTTCCCTGGGCCCCATCTCAGAACGCAACCGCTTTACGTGTCGGAACTCGCACCCTTGGCAGTATCGTCCACAATACTCCAGGCATTGGCGAGGAGTATGCTAACGAGGTGAGAAGACGGGCTGAGAATAGCATCACTGGGGTAGATAGATGGAGTCTGGTGATGGCCATGAGCATATTGGCTACGGGAGCGGCTCTTGGATACAGCTACCACATGTATAGAGCTATGCAGCCGTTCGGCTCGCGGATTCAGCACTGGCAAGCTGCAAAAAACACATCCAAACTCAGTGAGTTTGGTGCCCTTGGGTCCATGCTGGGCAGTGCCTTGGGAGGATATCCCAGTCCTAGCGCGTCTTCAGGCCGCTTTGTCGAAACCGACTCGGAACTCGACTGAAGGATGACTTAACTGCCTAAATACTGTATTAATATTGTATATTTCACTTACTTGGACGAACCCAAGTCATTACACGGGAAAAGTTTACCAAAAGTACATCATTCATTCCTTTTCTCTTAAATCTAATTCTTACATCAGGCCATCTAAGCCTATTTTTGCCCAGCAGCAGTGCGGTGCAGCTGTTAAATCGGCCTCTTTCTCGATCCGCTTATATCTGACGAATCTCCTTACCAACCATATCAGGTCGATCAATTTCCCATTCATCCCGAAGCACTGCAAAAGTCAAGTCGCTGACCAGCAAGCTCTGACCCAGACTCCATACTAGTGTGATGGCATAGAAAAAGTTTGCGTTGCCGCTACCAGCGTAAATCCATAAGTGATAAAAGGCAGGGCCGAGGAAAGAGGCATATAAAAGGGTAGCAGAGGTGACAAAAGAATATCGCATCAGCGGGAAGACGTGTCTAAATAAGGGAATCATAGATAGGAATAGACTGGCGTCTGCGAGGGACGGGTAGGGCTTGAAGATGGAAAACGTGCCGAGAATGATGGTGAGGACAGCCAGGGGCTGAGGACGAAGCCTGATAGAGAGGGCGGCCGGGTATGAGGCGAGATGAAGCCAGAAGACGCCGAGGAAGAAGGCGCGGAAGGAGTCAAACATTTCGATGAAGAAATACCACCAGAGCCCGACGTTGGGGGTAAGATCAGATAGAGTGAGCTGAATGCCATATGTACGGGCCAGGAAGTCCCATGAGTTTCCGGCAATGAAGAAGGACATGGCCAGCAGGAAGGTGAGACATGCCACGACAACCAGAACGTTGGTGGCCGCAAACTTTCCAATATGAGCAACACGGCGCTTCTCAGGTTGGCGGTCGTAAGCTAGCAGCACCAGTGGAGGAAGCAAGAGGACAGGATACATGGAGAGATAGGATGCGAACGCGAGGGCGACCATGGCTTTGAACGAGGAGCCTTGGATGGCCTTGGCAATGGCTTGAAGAATGCAACATGTTGTGAAGACTCCAGTCGACCGTCCAATACATGTAGCGATAGTATATGGGTTAAATAGAAAACTGAGTGGCTCGTAGTCAGTATTGCTCCTTTCTACTTAAATGACATGGCTGTTCTTACGCCGCAGCAACCGCAACACCAGAGAACTTCCTAGCACGTCTTGGTGAGGAAAACAGCTTCGAGTTCCCAGCCTCGCCCGATTCGGCAATCTTGCAAAGAGCATCGGCGCTCAATAGATCGACGGCAATGTACAACAGATGCGTGAATATGGGCCAGGCTCTTATATCGGGGAGTAGCGAGAAGAGAGGGAGGAGTAGCGGGGCTTGATGGTAGACGCCGCCATCGTAAGGCGATACATTATTCGTATAAAGAAAGAGACCTTCCTGCACTGAGTTCGGAAGTTAGTATGGATCGAATATGATGCCTGTCATTTCATGGTGTGTTCCACTTACATCGCTTGAAGCTCGTGACGGGGGTCGAGATCTCGACACGGCCAGTCAGGAGGTCAGGTAAACCAGGGAAGGCAAGGAAGAGAATGAGTCGCAAAAGAGTGGCACCAGCAAAAACGCTGGCTTTGCCTCGCAATGTCATGGTGCCAGACATAGCATGCTTATCAGATCACGACTGAGGATGCCTGATCTGTCAATGTTGGCGTGGCTGACGGGGAGGAGGTAGGTCGTTGTTGTTGAAGTTTCGTGAAGCTGGCCACTTGGCGTATTGGGAACTTGGTTAATCCACCCTCTCACATACCTATGTTACGGTACCTCCACCTCCGGGAGCTGCGGCGCCAATTTCGGGGAGGGGCCGCTGGAACAAGCCACTGAGGCAAGTCGCTGAGAGGTAACCCAATATACACTGAGAGGCCCTGGATTATTCTGCCGGAGATTCGGCCATTAGCTCGATTGAGCGCTAAGGCGGTGAGATGGAAACACGCCAATCATGACGACCCTTGGACTTTGGAAAACCCACTGTGGCCGATTGAAAGGCGGTACAAGGTGGCATAAAATTTCATGCTCGAAAAAAAAAAAAAGTTTAGACAACATAGAGAAGAAGAAGAAGAGTGCCCCGCTGCTTCACTGCGACAGAGGCTTCCATCACAAATCTTTCATCACCAACAGCAGCAATGCCTCGTATAAAGAAGAAGGGCCAGGCCGGTGCGGCCAAGAACTACGTTACCAGAAACCAGGCGATTCGGAAGCTTCAGATCAGTCTCCCCGACTTCCGCAAGTTGTGTATCTGGAAGGGAATCTACCCTCGCGAGCCTCGAAGCAGGAAGAAGGTTTCCAAGTCGTCCACCGCTTCCACCACTTTTTACTACACCAAGGATATCCAGTATCTCCTCCATGAGCCTCTGGTTCAAAGGTTTCGCGACCAAAAGGCTCTCGAGAAGAAGATTTCCCGTGCGCTCGGCCGAGGCGATGTTACAGATGCTGCTCGTCTGGAGGGCAACGCTGCGCGACCTGAAAAGACTGGCAAGCCCCGATACACGCTCGACCATGTCATCCGCGAACGCTACCCAACCTTTGTCGATGCGCTCCGTGATCTGGACGATTGTCTCTCAATGCTCTTCCTCTTCGCAAACCTGCCTTCAACATCCATGGTTCCTGCCAAGATGATCGCGCGTTGTGAGCGTCTTGTTCTCGAGTTTCAACATTATCTTATTGCCTCCAAGAGCGTGACAAAGTCATTCCTGTCCATCAAGGGCATTTACTACCAGGCCAATATCCAAGGCGAGGACGTTCTATGGCTCGTCCCCTACAAGTTCAACCAGCGAGTCGTTGGCGATGTCGATTTCCGCATCATGGGCACTTTCGTCGAGTTTTACATGACCCTTCTAGGCTTTGTCAACTTCCGGCTATATACTTCAATGGGTCTCAAGTACCCTCCCAAGTTTGATTCAGTCAAGGATGAGAATGCTGCCGAGCTGGGTGCTTTTACTCTCGAGGGCAAGACTCTGGTCGAGCCTGAGGAGAAGAAGCAGCTGGAAGGTGCCGAGCACAAGCCTGACCCCGAGGTCCAAGCCGCCGTAAACAAGGTACTCAACAAAATCAAGGCTAGCAGTGAGGAGGAGGAGACAAACTCGTCCGCTGATGACCAGGTGGAGGGCGAGGAGACGGAGGCTGGAGCAATTGACAAGTTCGAGCCCGCTGCCCCCGGCGGTGATGTGCTGCCCCAGCCCTCCAACACTGGCAGCAACGCTAGTTCCTTATTCTCCAACCTCACCATCTACCTTTCTCGTGAGACACCTCGCCAGCCTCTCGAGTTTCTCCTGAAGGCTTTCGGCTGTAAGCGAGTTGGATGGGATGCTGTTCTCGGCGACGGCGCTTTTACCACCAACGAGCTTGATCCTGCCATTACTCACCAGATTGTTGACCGACCCCCTATCCAGGCTGTTGCCGAGGATGACGATGCCGATGCTGAGGACAACCAGACTTCCCAGAAGCTTGCCGCCAACCGACGAGTTCCCGGCCGAATCTACATCCAACCGCAGTGGGTCTGGGACAGTGTCAATGAAGGCGAGCTCCAGGAGCCTCATCTCTATGCTCCCGGTGCCTCCCTTCCTCCTCACTTGAGTCCCTTCGTCAAGAACGTCCAGGGTGCATACGACCCAACCATCCCCCTTGAGGAGCAACAGCCTGAGGACGAGGCTATCGAGGCCCAGAGCGATGGTGAGGGTGAAGTTGATGACACTGCGGAGGGTATGGATGTTGCCGATTCTGATGATGAGGCCGAGGTGGATGGCGAAGATGAGGAGTTTGGCGGCCTCTCCGCAGACGAGGAGGAATCTGGCTCTGAAGATGATGCTGAAGAGCGACAGCGTGAGCTCGAGGCCGAGCTGACTGGTGCATCCGTCAAACCCAAGAACACAAACACCAAGGCCAAGGCCAAGGAGGAGGCCCGCAAGGCCCTGTCTAAGAAAACTCGCGAAGAGGAGGAGGACCTGGAGCGTGCCAAGGGTATGCTCAGCAAGAAGAAGCGCAAGCTGTATGAGCAAATGATCTACACAAATAACAAGAAGAGTGCCGAGGACCAGAAGCTACGGGCCAAGAGGAGAAAGTTTGAGCAGGAAAAGGCGAAGGGCAAGGGCAAGAGTAAGGCGTAATGTACAAAGGTTGTTTTATACCACTCGAATAGATACAATTGTTATTTTGCGGCGAATCAAAAAGTTTGAAAATCCATATTATTGCAAAAAGAAGAAGAAGAAGAAGACCCTCCATCGAAAGTGGTGCTGTGGCTGAGAACGATGTGAAGGTACACTCACTGGTTAAAGAAATTTTCTAGGCCTGTGGAAGCCATCGCGTAAACTTGTACCTCTCATCATCATCACAGCACACCCACATACAAGACAAACATCCATCTTTCCGCTCAGAGATTGATTTCAATATTGTCTGCTTTCATAATATGTAAAATGAATGATTGTGATTTTTTTGGGATGAAGAATTGAGGATTACCCGATCATATAAAATGCAAGCCAACACCACCGCTGGTTGGGAATTGGATAGCGATGAGATCGCATCCATCGCCTCAGAAGATCTACATGAACATCGACCCAATCGCTGGAAGGGACCGAAATCAACATGGAGGGTTTTGACAGAGGAAGATCGGCTACTGTGGCAATCCATGAAACGGCTGCAGGATCAGGATTTGGCGGTGCATTTGTACAATGCTTTTGCTTTGAAGCGTCGAGGTCGAGACCCAACTACTGCCAATGATCTGTTGATCGAGACGGTGAGTTGACTACCCACATGCTATGTCACCACAGGAAGATAGCATAACGATTCATTATTAACCCACTCTCTGGACTCCTAGCTGATCATCTTACCTAGGTAAATGGAAATAAGGCAGTATGGGCACCTCCAAAGCTGTGGACGGCTTGGCCCTTGAAGCACAAGCAGGTACCCAAGGGAGGGTTTGTTGACAGCCAACACGACGAAGATGATTGCTTCACATTCAGGAAACCCCAAGATACTCTGCCTAGCAATGACCTGGAAGAAGAGCTAGCCGCTGCCATTCTGCGGACTGCTAAAGAACGCTTCCGCAAACGAAAAAGTCGAATGGAGCAGTCACTGGCCGAAAATAATATCCTTAATCTCGAGAGCAGGCAGAACACCCCGGATGTCTTGTCACGAGAATCATCAGTCAGATCGAGGAGTGAAGAAGAGGGTGATGATGATGACGGAGAGGAAGATGGTGAAAGCGATGTGAAAGAGGAAAAGAAAGAGGAAGATGGGACGGCCGCAGAAAACAATATTCACCTACACAAGCGCCACCAGCACAGAACCTACGATCCTGTAGTGTCTGCCAACGATGATTTATCATACGAACTTTTACGACCTTCAGTACGTCACATTCTATCCACACTCGACAAAACCCTCTCTATTCTCCATAATTCTCGTGTTGCTGGTCTCAATTACCTATCCGAATCCTCGACAGAAGACGAATCAGATAGCCAGAGCGGTAAGAGAAGAGGTCGCGGTCGTCCTCGTAAGCTGTCGCAAGATGTTGTTGATATCTCTTCTCCTGCGGATCCAGGTACCGCCACACCACGCAGACGAGGTCGCCCTCGCAAAGTCCATGTGCCTCGTGAGGGAGAGACACATGAGGAGATGCTGCTTCGTGTGGCCCGCGAAACCCACAGACGAATCCCAACCACCCCAAAGGACAAGGATGCAGCTTTTGATGCGTGGATGCGCCAGGACAGTGACCGCGCTGAGAGGGAGAGTTCCGCGCATACCACGCGAAATGCTTCGCGGGGACCTGAAACAAAAGACAAAGATGCAGGGTTTGAAGAATGGCTGAGCAGAGGTAGTCTGACTCCAGGAAGGGAGAGATCTGTTTCTATTGCGAGAGATACATCTCAAGGACCCGAGACGGACGATACCGGCTCAGTAAGAGGCATGGGCGCGAATCGCAAGCTCGAAAGATGGGGTTTACGCGACTGGAGTGACGTTCTTGGCGCAGCGGCTCTCGCTGGCTTTCCAAGTGATGCGATCGCTAGGACAGCCCGCCGATGTGCTGACATATTTGGGGAGGGTATGGTTATGAGGACCTTGAATGAGGTCCCCGCATCCAAGGGTCCTGGCATCAACACGGTAGAGTATCGACCTGAGCCCATCCGTCTTGACTACTCAGACGTGGACGCCGATGACGAAAGCGATGGCCAAGCTGACCTCGCTCAACGTCGTGCCACCTCCCGTCAAGCCTCCATCGCTCGCTCCAGTCGCAGTCCCGACTCCCGCGGCCGTCGTTCCAATACTCGATCACCAGCTCCCAAATCCCCTCGCTCCCGTTCCGGTTCTCGCTCCTCCGCCGCCGGCATGGTCTTTTGTCCTATCCCATCATGTGACCGTGCAACGCAGGGTTTCTCCCGCAAGGCCAATCTGCGAAGACACATGGAGCTTGTTCATCAGGGCCAGACCGAGGAGCTGGATAGTGACGACGAAGTCATGGGTGGCGTGCATGTGGATGGCTTCTTGAGGCCGATCGTGCCGGGGAGAGGATGGAGAGGAGAGGATACAACACAGAGAAAGAGAAAGAGGTTCTACGGAGCGAGGACACCACGAGGTGAGACAAGTCGTGCTGGTAGTTCAGAAGACGATTAAGGACATATAAGAGAAATGATAGTTCGATTAGGATTTGGCACCACGATCAGCTGCCTATTATCAAAGCATCTTCGAGCCTAAACAAGAGATCAGCGAAGCAAATTCATGGGACTCACATCATGTATCTAGATTCATGATAATCATGAACGTCGGAATAGACCGGAAATACATCAATACTTCAAACACTGAAACATAGATTCGATGTGAGAAACGTGAATGTCATTATCTTCGGTGTCAAAAAGTCAGAGGGTATCAAGTACACAAATAACCCTACAACATAACATCATGGAACACCGGGACCAAACATACAGGTCAACCTTGTTCCCAAGAACCAAACGTCCAGAGAATATACTGTAAAAGCCGCCAACACCATACAAAGGCCAAAAAGAGAGCTGGCCCAAGAGCAGTGGAACGCCCCTCGAGAACTCCTGTATGCTAAAAGAAAAAGAAAAATTTCACATCCCGATCGAAGCCAAATTGGCACTGACAAGTATCTGCCTAGTTGAGTCTAGGACTCTTCCTCCTAGAAGCGCCATGTTCAAATGTCGTCGGCAGCAGATTCTCGCTACCCTCGACGAGGACGCCGCCAGTCTTGACAGCGTTGCGCGTCACACGCGTATTGCGCTTAAGCAACGGCATGGTGCGCTCTGGCGGCATGGACATGATGCTAGCACGTGGATCAAAGCCGACAGAGCTGGTGGTGAGGTTACCCGTTACGTTTGGGTTGACTTCGCGTAGACTCATGCCGAGACCGCCAGGTGCGCTGACGCTCGAGGCACGTGTTGGACGTGCAGGAGACGTCATCATCTTGGGAGGACAGTCGAGGTCAGCGAAGACGATGGTGGTGTCCTTATCAGTTGCGCAGTCTCGATCTTTGGTCGGTGTTGCGACTTCGTCAACGCGTTCGATGATGATGTCGTGAGCCTCAGTGCGAGGTAGATCAGTAGGATAGTGGTATTGCACCTTAGCTGGCGTTTCTCCTGTGGGCTGATACTCGTGGAGGGCCGTGCTCGTGATGCCCTCGCGCAGATTCGCCAGTGGTCGACACAACTGGTCGTCTAATGGTTCCAGGCCGTCTTGCAGATCCCCAAGATCGAGTTCCATCTCCTCACCCAAGTTCTTAACGCGGTCAAAAGTCGTCTTGAAGTGAGCAGAAATGTTACCGAAGGACTCCTCAACAGTGTTGGACAACGCCTGGACAGACTGGCTGTGAGTCTCGTGATGGTGTCCGTTCTCGGATTTGGCACGGGCGACAAAGTCATCAAGGGCTTCCATCTGAACGTCGAGATCCTTGATCTGCTCATCCACAGCATGGACGGTCTCAGCATGCACAGACTTGGCAACAGTCTGGATGGAACTGCTGTGCTCGTTGGCTGCGTTCCAGTCATCCTTGAGCTTCGTCTTAAGCTGGTCTCTGGACTT
Source organism: Fusarium dimerum (assembly GCA_013623525.1). NCBI lineage: Eukaryota > Fungi > Ascomycota > Sordariomycetes > Hypocreales > Nectriaceae > Fusarium > Fusarium dimerum. The sequence continues at coordinate 13,933 of JABGLY010000111.1, forward strand.
CTTAACCTCGTCCAGCAGCTCACCCTCTTTGGTGTCCCAGGCATCCATACCCTCGCCGTAGTGAGAGATGGCCTGCTCGAAAGAGGTGTTGGACTCTGTCATACTCTTTCGGATCAAGACGGCCTTGTCGGCCAGACGGCTCTCTTGTGACTCGGCCTGGGCATTGATCAAGGCAGAGATCTGAGTCATGAGCTTCTGTCGATCATCCGCCGCCTGTCTGCGCTCTTCAGCGAGTGCATCCTGAATACGGGTAGAGACGCTCGCATTCTGTAGAACGATAGCGTTCGTTGCAGCCTGAAGTTGCCTCCTCAGTTTGTCGCTCTCAGCGCGCTGGGCAGTGATGTGCTTGACGAGGTCCTCGAAGATATACTTGAAGTCCTTGCCAAGAGAGCTGTAGGAGTTGTGAAGCTGAATATCCGATTAGTACAGGGGATTTCCAGAGGTCAACCAAGTTAACTTACTTCGTTGTGAAAGGTCGTCATCTCATTCAGCATATCAGCGGCTAGTCTCTCTGCTGAGTGAGAGATTGACTGAAGGCTCTCACCCATATGGTCTTTGACAGTGTCGCGGACAACCTTGATCTCCTCTAGCACATTGTCCATGTCTTCTTTTGACTTTTGCTTCTCAGCCATAAGCTGCTTTCGTGATTCGCCAAATGTTGTGAGGTGCCCGTCAAGAAAAGCCTGCGTAGACGACAGCTTCTGAAGCTCCTCGCTGACAAAGTCCTCCATACGCTTTCCCACACTTGCGATATGTTTCTGCTGCTCGTCTCTGAACTCCTCGATACGTCGCTCAACCATAGACGTGACATCCGCCACCTGATCCTGGGACGTGCTCCATGTATGACGGTTGATAGACTGCAGATCTGACTTACGCTTGTTTTTTGCGTGTAGGCCACCGACATCGCGAACGGTTGTGTGTAGCTTGTTGATGAGTTCTCCGCCAATCGCTGTTAGCTTCTCCTCCGTCTCTTGATGTGCCTTTCGGAGCTGTGTCTCTTCGGCCAGCGACCTTCGCGTGGCAGCAAGGACAATCTCTGTCTGGTCTAGAACTTCCTGGGTGTCGTCCAGTTGAGCTTTGGTTCCTTCGTGATCCTTCTTGAGCCCCATGAATGATGAAGTGAGGCTAAATAGTTCCTGCACCTTGTTTCGCAGGTTGCTTTCGAGGGTTTCGAGTCTGGCAGCCTGTTCCTCGGTAACAATGCGTCGGGACTCGCTCTGGGCCGTCATTTCTTCGTAGACTTCGTTAGAAAGGTAGACGCCATTTCGTTGGCGAGTCGCAATCAGCTCTGACTTGAGCTTCTCGATCTCGTTTGTGAAATCCCGGAGCAAGGTCTTCTTCTCGACCATAGGATTGAGCTGCGGCTTGTTGCGAATGTTCTTGGCCCGGAAAGCATAGTCCAGTGTTGAGATCGTTTCTTCCAAGTTGCTCTTGGCTGGCGAGATGGTGGCAATGATGCATGTCTTGGTTCTACCGCCAAGGGAGTCTTGTAGTAGACGAGTTAACTTGGATTCTCTGTAAGGAATATGTGAGTTTCGGTCGACGAGGGCGTTGATGACTCTTCCAAGTGTAAGAAGGGACTTGTTGATGAGACCAGCTTCAGCCGCACGCTTGTTCTCGGCTCCAGAGCGCTGAATGTTCTCGCTGCCTGCCAGATCGACCAGGTTCAGCTTGCCGGCACTGACAAAAGCATCGACACCGTTCTCGTTGGGCTTCTTGACATATGTTGTGATGGTAAAGACGGTATGACTACGAGAACTCAGGTCGTTGCATTTTGTTGCAGCAACCTGACGCTTGAGACTACCCCCCTGGAGTACCTTGATACCCTCGGTTGCGCTTCTGATATGCTTCTCTTCCATGCCCTGGACGATGGTGCTGGAATGGCCACGTCTTGAAGTGTCGTCAAAGATCTTGAGTTTTGTGCTTTCGTCGACAGCGAGGAGATCGCGTAGTTCTTCGTTGTAAAGCTCGATGAAGGAGCATTTGATGGTACTCTCGGCATCTTCGAGCTCGAGCTTGTTGAATAGAGTGTGCAGAACACGGGGAATGATACCAGCCTCATCGGAGAGCAGTCCCAGGGTGTCAGTCATGTCACCAGACATAGTGTAAGTCTTTCCGGTACCCGTCTGGCCGTACGCAAAAATTGTGCAGTTGTATCCGGCAAGCATCTGTACACGAATGGGATCAGTACCAGAAGAGTGAGTGACAGATGCGAAACACTGACCTCGTCCAAGATGGGTTTGACTGTATCGTCAAAAACCATATGCTGGTCAGCTGCTTGTGAGAAGACACGGTCGAAGTTGTACGACCTGTTGCTCAGCGCGTTGGGTCCCATAGATAACTCGACAACCTTGCCCTTGACCGCATCCGTCTTGACGACAACATTGCTGTTCTCGCGAACCTCGCGCTCGTTGCGTCCACGACAGCGCACAACGACTTGGATGTTCGTCTCCTCGGCGTTAGGGTCACCGTCAAAGTCGCGTTCCTTGCGTTTCGTACCGACCGTGTTAGAGGAGGCGACAGACTCGGAAGGCGACACAGCGCCAAAGCGTTCAGCCCGTGACAGGGCCGAAGAGGCAGCTTGTCGAGCAGGAGGACGCATGCTACTTGTTCGAACACTGGAACGGCTGCCAGCGCCGGATCGCACGCTCGAAGCCATTGCGATCCGACTATGCTCCCTCTCGGAGCGGGTTGGGCGTTGGAAAGCCACGGTGGGCGATTGTCGGGTGCTGTAAAAATGGAATGTTCTCTTTTTTTTTTCGGTCCTTGCGGTCAAGGTTGTGCCCCAGGATATCAAGGACAGAACGAGAAGAGTAAAGCAGGAAAGTCTTCTCTAAGAAAACCAAATCATCTGTTATCCTTGACTGCGGATGGAGGGGGAATGCCTGCAGTAAAGGAGAAAGCAACGGCAGAAAAAATGTCCAGGCGCACAAGAAGATAGAATGTTCAATATTATTGCTGAGGTACCATGATTTGTATGGGATGATGAGAAGCAATCCTTTTTAGGCAAGCATGGGTATTGATGGGAGAGGGGGGAGACCTTGCTCGTGACGGACCATAGCACCGATTTGTTTTGCTTTTAGTTAGCGTTAATCAACAATTGGAAAGCGCCTGTCGCTGGGGCAACCATTAGCTGCCCCGCCCTTGGCCTTATTCGGCTGCTCAGGGTGTGCTCAATCAATCACCTAACGTTAACACCAGAGAGGTTAGGTACCTAGTCAATAGACGTTAGGTGTACAGAGTACAGATACCTAGTTGGTGAATATCTGCATAGGCAGGCAGTCCTGTCAGTAGGTTCAGTGTCACCACAACTTGACCAAGATTCTCACTGCACATATAACAATTCTTGTAAAAATACAAGTCTCCCAAAACAATAAACATTCTTTCGTGGTATCATGTAGTAGTAGTAATAATCTCAAGTCTCCCATACAAATCATCTCGCCCGTAACCTATACCTTAGTCCGTGTCCATCTTATCGCCAGAACCCTTTGGCTTCACTTCCGTCGAGTCTCCATTTTGGTCTTTGTAATCTTGACCCTCTATGCCTTCTTTGCCATCATCTCCTTCGGCATCCTTCTTCTCCCTATTTTCCTCTTCCTTAATCTTTTTATGCGCATCACCTTCAAGCTCTTGTTCAGCTTCTCGTTTCGATCCCACACTCTCGGCACTAGGACTCTTCACCTCGGTCTCACCCTCGGCATCGATATCCTCTTCCTTCTTGTGTTCAGACTCCTCGTGCTTTCGGCCGACTGCAGCTTCCACATCAATGCCCTGCGTTCCTTGTCCTTCACCAAGGTGGCTGGTGGTTGCCGACTGTAGACCTGTATCATCGACTCCAATCTCCTCAGGGCCTCTTGCATGTGGCTCCTCCTCTTCTTCCTCATCCCGGATCTCCTCGTCCTCATCTTCGTCCACAGGTATTCGTCCCTCTTGCGCAGCTTCCTGTGCGCGTGAGAGTTGGCTCACTGGCACAACACCTGCACGTTGCTCCTGACGAAGAAGCTCTCCCTGAGTGATACCCCTGGTATGACCGGTAGAAGGAACACCATTCACACTGACTGTCACCGTCTCAATGCTCCCCATGCCATTCGGTCCGTCAATCGTCTCGGTGCTTTCGCTATGAATCTGAACACCAGGTGCTTCTTCGGAACCTCGCCGTGTTAGCCATGGGATAGGTGTCAGTAGAGCACCGCCCAAAGCTTCGTCGGTTCCTAAAGCAGCCGTAGTAGGGTTACTCCATGCCACAGAGACGGCAGGGTCCTTTGCATCTTCTCCGTTGAGCTGCATCGAAGACATGTCGGGAATCGGTGGAGGTAGCGGGTAGACGTTCGTCCCAGAGGTAACCTGGACCACGCGGTCGACAGCATGCAGATAGGGCGCAAGAGCTTTGTAGTGTGCGTGAGGACGTAGAATCAGTTCAGCGAGGCGCTGAATGGTGTGAGGTGGGTAGGATTCGAATCGGTTAAGGTGGTTAACAATATCAAGTAACATATCGGCGAACTGCTTAGGGAGCGTGCCCGGGATAGCCTCTCCTGTCTGCCTAGTATCCATAGGCTCGTTCTCCTTGTTCGTTTCCTGCGAGGATGGTTCGGGAGGCGATGAGCCCCGTGGGGATTCGCGTGCTTGCGATGGAAGGACAGGCGGTTGCTGGAGTTGAGGCTGAGGAGGCGGAGAAGGTAGCGAGGGAATAGGGAACTGATAGTGCACAATCTAGTCGACCTCAAGTTAGAATCGACAAGCTGAAGCGCGAGGGGGAATGACTATATCAAGTACCTTGTCGAGTCGCGCGAGTATGTCACTTCGGAGAGCCGGCCAAGCATCTCTACCACACTGAAGTCAGTTTTCCAGAGTATACCCAAGATGTTGTGACGGTAGATGAACTCACTTGTCTATAGATTCACCCGATGCGACCGCTTTGAGCAGCGCGTTATCAGTTTCTACCTCCATATTTACGATTTGCGAACAATGATAATAAACAGTTGGTGTACGGCTCATGAGATCTTCAAGCGCGATGAAGGTGAGAGCGGCAGAGCTTCCATGGTGGGGTTGCGAGTATCGGGGTGTGGCGTCGATATTATGGATACGTGCATACATACCAACTAGGTAGGTAGGTAGGTAGTAGATATTACCACAGTAGTATGTTTGATTCATGTGAGCCAATCTTCCATACCATGCATGGATGGATACTCTCAACCAAGTACAAAAAAGAAAGCCATGCAGATGATACTCTCTAATCCTCAATGGCAAAAGAAACACTCCCCGACATGGGCTCGAACCATGAACCTCTTGATGAATCTGTGTTGCTTAACAGTCAAACGCGCTAACCAATTGTGCCATCGGGGATTGTTTGTTGAATCTTGAATGAACCACGTGATTCGATGGTGAGTGAGGTGTAATTTGGAAACCCTTAGTTTCCTCCATCACTTGGATAAGACATAGACTACTTGAAGATGATTCGGAAAGATGTTATATCGGAAGTTGGATTCCCTGATTTGTGGTCAATTACTTAATACTCTACGAATATGGAGGAAACAGAAACGGAATAGGGAGCTGAAGATACCAGGTCCCCTGAGTGAATATGATGAATCTCCCCCATTCACCATCCATTAAACACGATGAGGATTATACAACCATCTCGACTGCTCAAAAATAACCTCAAACTTGACACCATCATACGTTCCAATGGCACAGCTCAAGTCATGGAATCCTTCCAAACCCGTCACAGGCAAGTCTTGCTCCGCATCAGTCTCCTCATGCAATGCCCATCCGCCAGTAAATGTGCCATTCCTTGTGAAGAAGATGTCGACCTGTGGCTTCGGGCCACCGATGGGTCGGAAGGTCATGCCGATGCCGTAGGTTTCACCCCGACGGAAAGGTTCGGTGAAGTCGCGTCCACCCCAGCGGTCGTTGACATACTTGTGTCCGTCGTCGCCGTGGATGGCTAGACTACCACGGTGCCAGCCTGGCATGCGGAAGGACGGATAGGGAAGCGCAGTGTAGCCCAGACCGAGGTAGACCTCGGGGCTGTCGTGAGCAATCTTGACCTCGTAGTAGATTGTCCTGGGCTGGTTGAGACGGATTGGATCATGTTCCGTAACAGCATAGAGAGGAGGATAGCCGATGATGCAACGGTCCGGAGAGTTCTTCTGGGTCGAGACTTGCCAATGCCCAGGACCGGCCCAGGTAAGCTGGCCATTGAAGCCCACCGGCTCAATCAGGCGAATATTATTGTTCTGAAGAGCAGACTTGCCGGGCTGATCAAGGTTGATGGGCCGTGTCAGAGGGTATCTCTGACACCAATCCTCTCCAGCGTTGGCCTCTTCCTCGGTAGCATTGCTCGTAGGGGATCTATCATATCCACTGAAGATGGCAGGTGGTGGTGGGAAGAGAGACGTATCGGGGACGGCTATCTCCCAATCATGCTGCTTGGGCTGAGCCGAGGCAGCGGGAGGAGGTCCAGGTGGTGGCGCATACTCCTGCGATGCTGACTTTGTCGGGGGAGGTCCGGATGGGGCTGCATACTCTTGCTGAGATTGCTGCGAAAATGCATGTGGTGGGGGAGGTCCAGATGGCGCCGCGTATTCTTGTTGCGACTGTTGGGAGAACGCCTGAGTCGGAGGTGGTCCTGGAGGAGCGGCATAATCCTGCTGTGACTGCTGGGAGAATGCCTGCGGCGGTGGAGGTCCCGGGGGAGCCATATACTGCTGTCCCTCATCCCGATGAGCCTGAGGTGGTGGTGGACCTGGAGGAGGAGCATATTGCTGCTGCGAGAATGCCTGACCTGGGGGCGGTCCTGAAGGAGCAGCATAATCACCCGCCGCCTTCTTCTCTGGCGGAGGTCCCTGGGGCGGCGCGTAGCTACTGGATTCTCCCGACTGCTGGTTTGGGTCATTCTGAGCGAGATTCTTGCCATTCTTTTTTGTGCTTCCGTGGCTCTGTACCGAAGCAGGTCTCTGTGATGATGGTCTCTGAGCCGGACGGGCGGCAGGCTCCTCGTCGTGTTCGTTTTTGCTTCCAAAACACATGGTGTACAAACAAATCGGGGCTGTTTTCTAAATATATTATTGTTGCCGATTTCAATGTATTTCCTTCTCGTTTGATCAAGATGAAGGAACTAGCTGTTTGGTGAGGATGGCAAATGGATGCCTGTTATGCTATAGTTGTAGTGGTGAAGTGACGCAAGTCAACTGTAGTTGTAAGCTTGTAGCTGTCAATGATGAGTGGCCAATAGAGGGATGGACGCCTGCACGTTGACGGAGCTTATTTCCCTCTAACTCAACAGCATATGACAAACCGATACTCAACACAATGAAGGGAAACAAGGGTGAAAAGAACCAAATGAGAGTGATCTTCCTTAATTAAATACCAAATGAGGAGGCAACCCAGTTTAATACGACTTGACTTCAACCACTCCCGTCTACCTTCCCAGAAAGTCCACTTCCACCGTGGCTGTGCCACCAACCATCAAAGAGCCCCCATGTATGCCTTGTGCTCCTTTCGCTTTGTCTGATGATTCCATCCCAATCTCCAAGCCAACACCACGCCGCTTTTAGCTGGACTACTTGGTCTTTCAATCACGCTGAGGAAAAGAGACAGGGTATTTTGGTCAATTTGTTGCTTGTCGTACTAATCAAGATGGGCTTGCCAAGAGCATTAGACAGACACTACTAAGTCTGCCTCATTAAAACGAGAGCATCAACAATCCCCTCAATCGACACTATAGGCTATGACACCCTGGTTATGCTATGCCTGCACCTGAACATACGTCCTTGATTACCCGCCCCATGAGCTGACATCACTCTCATCCGGATAAAAGAAAGCGACTACACTGATGATCAGATACACCGCACAAAGCAGTGCACCCTCCAGGTAGTTACTCCTACCATCCAGGACCAAGAAATTTACAACAAACGCTGAAACAAATAGACAGACGGTCTCAAACAATGTAAAGTATAGCGTCATCTCTCGGTCCATGATCCAGCCAAGAATGACAACAAGGGGAGTGATGAAGATAGCAATCTGGATGGAACTTCCGACAGCGACACCGATAGCCAGATCCATTTTGTTCTTCATTGCGACTGTGATAGCCGTGACGTGTTCCGCAGCGTTACCAACGATGGGCAAAATGATGAGACCGATGAAAGTTTCGCCGACGGAAGACGTACTGACGACCTCCTTGATCGAACCGACCAAGAGTTCAGCGCAGACAGCCACCAAGGCGGTAGAGATCAGGAGCAGGACAACCGAGCCGATCTGAGACAAGTGCTGTGCGTCATCGTCCTCACTTGACGGCTCAACACCGTTAGCGATGGCCACAAGAGGGACTTGAGTTGGCAAGAGAGCGCCAGGAGCACGGTACTGTGCTTGGCTGAGGCGTCCAGGTAGTGAGTTTGTGCGTCGGATGCCGTAACGGACATGAGGAACCGTGCCGGATGTTGCTGAAGAATGGGTGAGCGGCTCGGGCCTCTGCGTGAAGACACTGGGTGCCAAGTTCTTGACGGATATACTATGCAGGGCGGGGAAGGGTCTTCGTGTGCCATCGGTATGACCAGCCTCGACATCATCCTGAACTGCAAAGTCGACACGACGAGGTTCTCCATCATCGTTTGCCTTGGCTCCCTTCTGAGAGAGCTTGCTCTGCTGCTGGGACTCGAAATTGTCCAGCTCGACCTCTGTTTCCTTCTTGTGAATCTTGCGATGTTTGTGTCTACGACGTCGCTCACGTCTGCGAGATCGATGAGATCGATATGATTCTCCCTCATCGATAGCGTGCTCACTGCTGTCGTGGGATGAAAGACGAGGAATCTTTTGACGAGAGGATGATGCTTCGGAAATCGCTTCGCCATTGGCTGGCGCTTTAGATGCAGCGATAAAGGAGCGGTCAGTTGCCTTGGTATCGTTGGTGTCTGCGGAGGAAACACTGGATTTGCGCCGTCGGCCGCCTCGAAGAACCTTCTTGACCCGTTTACGCATAGTTCCATGAGAGGAGTCGGAGTCATCAGAGTCTGAACTAGATGAACTGTCCTCGGAACTAGAGGCGTCGAGCCATGCGGCAGCAGGACCCGGAGTTGACTCAGCGTCGACAATATGCTGAGGAGTGGACTCGTACATGTATGCGTGAGACTTGAGTTGAAACATCAAGTATAGGATGTAGACGAGGAGCAGAATCTAGTATGTATCAGCAGTTGACAAAGACTCATATGTACCGGTAAGGGTACTCACAACACTGGTTCCACGACTGATCTTGAGCGACTGCGCGTCCGCGAGTGTAGTGTCGCTGAACGAAGCGTGGAAAGCGGTCTAGTTGAAGTTAGCTAAAGATCAGATGCAGAAGAGAATGGGGAACTCACAGGTAGGACCAAGCTACAGACGGCAAGACTAAGCAGACAAGCACTCATCTGGGTCACGGTGCTGTTATAGATCTGCTCTCTAAACCGCAAACCACCAAGAAAAAAGCCCATGCCCAGGATAAGAAGCAGGTTCGCCAAGATTGAGCCCAACAAGGAGGCCTGGACGATGCGAATCTCGTTCTTGACAAGGGCAATGATGAAAATGATGAGCTCGACAGCATTACCAAATGTCACATTGAGCAATGCGCCAAGAGCGTCACCCATCTTTCTGGCAACGGACTCGGTTGCGAAAGCAAGGAGTCCGGCGAGAGGAATGACTGCAATACAGTTCATGGCGAAGACAACACCGCCGTGGATGCCATTGACATGTGCTACAGCTATGCCCACAGGGACAAAGACGAGCAAAACATTCAGCCAGCTGTAAGTGACAGCCAGTTTGGCATTGCGACGAACCTCGTCAACAAAGGTTCTTTTGGGAGTAGAATTAGAGTCTTGTTGCTGAGATTTCTCAGCATTTGGACAAGACTCTACGAGAGACCCCGGCTGTGCACCATGGGATGACTCCTTGGCCACAGAGATGCCATGATTTGTCTTATTGAGAAAGCCATCATTGTGGGCTTGTCCGTTAGATCGGGTCTTTTCGAGATCGGACTGAGGAATGGTTTGACCTGAGGAAACAGTGCTGCTGCCTCCTTTGGGATCTGTGTTCGAAGCGGATAAGAATCCAGACACTACAGGTTGTGCACCAGAGCGATTGCCATCTATATCGGAAGATTCAGAAGAGGTTTCCTTCATCGAACAGGTTTGATCCAGGACAGGTAGGGCGTTGAGACTGGGAGTGATAAAGTGATAAAGTGTAGAAAGGAAGAATGTATGTAGAGTGTGTAAAAGAAACAGGAACAGGAAGTCAAGACTTAGGAAGATGGCCAAGAGTGAGCCAAGACGGCACTTTAATACTGAAGCGGGAATAGGACGGGATGGAGCCTTCCAGACATCCTCCCAGGGCAGTCCCCCACATGCAGTGGCGTTTCATTGAGGCGTTGGTGGGGAACTCTGTCGCTGAGGCAGCCCGCTAGCCAGTGACGACAGCTGAAGGTCAGGAGCATGATTGGTTGAAAATAGATACTGCAAGGGGCAAAATGAGGCTGTAAGCGTCGTCGAGTCTCCATAGGCCACGCGTGACGTCTACAATGACTCTTTTAGTAACTGCCACCGATCTCTGCGACGAGATCTGGACCATTCTACTGTTAACGTTATTCACCGGTTCTTCCTTTTTTAACAAACGGTGCTCCCCAACTTGACAAATCTTGGTATTATCAATCAACGCTTTCGCCATCGACTTTCCAATCCACATTACATGCCCTAAGTTACAACAAAAGAAGGGAAGACCCTTTGAGCACAATCTCCAGCAAACAAGCTACACACTAATCCGCATCGCCTAGGAGCAGTGACATAAACAGAGGGAAACGTTTCGCCCCCAGTAATTCAAAACCAAGCTTATCCATGGTCCCGCAAGGTTTCCCACGGCCATAAGATGCCGAAATGCGGCTTGGCAGGGTCGAACTATCATTTGGGGCGTTACACAGCTAACAAGATGAAATACGCTACCCAAAGCAATCTTGCGACAACTTGGTCAACAGAACCAAAACCTGCTTTACCTTACCAGTAATTAAAGGCTGCCTTGATCATCATGAAGATCAGTGATTACTTTCAACTTGATTTGCGGTCAAATCACCACATCAACTTGTCCAATCGTGACCATTCACTTCTTGTTCTACTCATCCCAGTCCCTGTTCACATCACGAACTCCTCTGCAGCCGCCGCAACGGCATCTTTTCTTGTTTTGGTGCTTTAAACTTGTGAAATATTGACTCCGAATCCCTTTAATAAGTTAAATACTACATGTTATGACAATCCACTCTTCTCCCTCATCATCTTCTTCTCTTGATTCATTGCTTGGCAATATTGACGAATGAAAGAAACGGAAAAAAAAAAAAAAGGCCCTTTCCTTGCCCCTGATGATGCAAACAACCCTGTATAAAATTGCACAAAATTTCCACCATACTGTTCTACTTCAACTCAGCAAATGGTTTTCGCTCCCTTGCCATGTTCCGCAGGTATAATAATCCTGAGCAGCCAAGAACATGTATAGGATATAATGAAAGCCAACGTTTCGATAGACGGCACTGAAACCTTGTGGCTCACCATGGCCTCTCACTTCTGTCCCAATCCACTGGCTTCTGTCGCCTCTGGGAAGAATGCCATACTGTGGGCCATGTCAACGTAGTTCTGCCTCCTGGGGAACCATCATGCGATGTCAATCTCATCTCCCTTTAAGCCGTTATGTACCTTCCAATCAGGTCGGCACCGAACAGTATTTTATATCCATAGGAAAGCACAGCCACATTCCTCATTACTGGCTGATGTTCGATGTTCCGCAAGTCCAGCGATGGCAATAAAAAAAAGGCCATGGCATCGTCTCTGAATATGATCGTTGAGACGCCAAACCTGTTTCCTTGACGCTTTCAAAAGAATTTTATTGTCCATCCCTTCATCGTTCATCCCCACCACGCGCCTTTCCTCGCCTTCTAAAGAAGTCCATGACTCGTTTTGCGGCGCCGCTGCTACCTTCATGCCCTCTGTAATTGTCCTGATCATAGGCATCTGTGAACCGTTTATGATCCTTGTGTAATGTCCCGCGATTTTCACGGCTGCTGCCGATAGGTCTTCCCTCGTAGCCTTCTGATTCTGAGAAGTCACCTTGATATGGCCTCATTCGGGGCTCCGTGGGAGGCCGGCGCATGTCGACTGATGAATCGGACGCTGTGTTGAGATGTGTACCACTTTGCATATATGTAGGGACTGCATTTGGTCGTCTGCCGCCCTGCTGTGTAGATCCATGTCGCTGATGGTAAACAGGACTAGAGTTGGCCGTCTCTTGCTGTGGAACTTGCTCATAAGGGGCATCGAAGTAAGGTTCGCTGTGCCGGGGTTCGTCATAGGCGCTATAACCTCGTCGCTGGTCTTGGGGGTTCTGGATAGGCAGATCCTGCTGTGATTCTGCCTCGGAGTTCTGGGCACTTCCGTAGTCCTTACTCAAACCAATAGCCCTGAAAGAAGGGGGCACAAGGGAGAACCGGCGACCTGTCTTCTCTCCGGAACCTTGCGATCCGTGAATGCTGCCACTTCTCTTCTTGCCGACGCCTAAAGAGAAGGATTTGCGCGATGCTCGTGAATCAACTGAAGGTCTTGGGCCAGCTTCTTCACCCGAGACCATGTTGTTTGGTAAGCTAACGGGAGGATACTTTCGCGATGACTTGTCGGCTTGCTCGGGGCGTTTCTTGGTTCTGCCGCCAAAGATCGATCCACTACGGCCCATGATCTTCGAACCGAGATCTCCAAGCGTATTAGATCTCTTGTGACCCCTTCCATCCCGTTTCGGCTCGCCCTGGAAAGCATTCATCTTCATCACCTTCGGTGGCACGCTACCAACCGTCTTGCCCATATCCTCATCCTCAGGATTCGTGGGTTGCTGAATTCGTCCCTGTGCGTTGGTGTCAGCAACTGCCGGGGGGACAGGCTGTCCGTAGTTTCCGCGTGACTGCAGGCCCATGGACTGGGAGGACTGCATAGAGCCACCGGTCTGGGGTCTGGCGGTAGTGCCAGCAGCCACGATATAGGGATTATCAGTTGCCGCACGGGTTTCCCGGTGAGGTCTGGTAGGCTGAGCCGCTCTGTGTGAGCTCTGGGGACGTCGCGACTGTGCGTTTCTCGTATTCTCGATGGAAATGGGAGGTTCGCGAGGTAGTGGCTTGTCAGAGACGGGAGACACCTCAGCAGCATCAGGCGAAGTCTGCGTATTGGCAGGAGCACGGGGCTTGGCAGAAGTAGCTTCAGCACCTCGCTGTGTCTGGGTCGTTGGTGCAACGTACTCGACCTGGACTGTTCGGCGCTTGGCATCCTTGGGGGTGCGATGACCTGTCTCAGCCTCGGGATCGATGTTTCCGTGAGTCTTGTTAAGACCTCCAACCACAGGGGCTTGAGCTTGCTTGTGCTTGGTGACTTCGCGAACAGAAGAACTCCTGGCGATCATAGGGGCTTCTGCATAGTCGTCTGCGTTGGCGCCAGCGCCAGAACCTGTGTTGGGAACGTCCGACGGCAAGGTAGTGGAGCTGGTGATGAACTCGACCAAGTTCGCGTACTCGCTGAGCCAACTGTGGCGGGCGACCTCAAACAGATCTGCTCTCTTGCGAGGGTTCGGTACCAAGATTCGTCGGAGGAGATCGCGAGCGTGTGGCGTGACATACTCTGGAAACGTGAGTGGGGTAGTGACGATATATTTGTATAGGAGGTTGATGTTGTCGCCTTCGGGGTTCGCAGGATCGTCGTCGAAAGGGAGGTATCCAGCAAGCATAGCATACTACGGTTGTTATTAGCATGAGCCAGCTAGAGATGATATACCAACGTACCAGAATAACACCACAACTCCAAACGTCCACCTTTCGACCGGTGTAAAGGGAATCGCTGACTACTAGCTCGGGAGCAGCATAACAGGGACTTCCGCAGCTCGTCTGCATCAGATCGCCCTTCCTTGACCCAGTGGTGGGCTTGATGCGGTCTAATCCCATCCTCTTCACATATTCCCTATCTGTGATGTTAAGCTCCTCCTCCAGGCTGAGTTCTTCATTAGGGTCAAAGGTGTTGGCAAAACCAAAATCGGTAATGATGATGTTGCGGTTGCGATCCAACAACAGGTTCTCAAGCTTCAGATCTCGGTGCACGATTCCTTTCTTGTGGAGATAGCCAACACCTGACACCAATTGAGCAAACAAACGACGAGCAGCGTGGTCTTTCAGGTATCTGTGGTTAAGGATATAGTCGAAGAGCTCACCGCCTGAGGCGTATTCGAGAATAATACCAATATGTCTGTCAGTCTCGACCTTGTCTATGAGGCGTACAATGTTGGGATGCTGGACACCGCGAAGGATGGCAACTTCACGGTAAATCTTGGCAAATCGCGACGGATTGCTGCCAACACTGTCCCTCTTGATAAGCTTGATAGCAACCTGTGATCGGAAGTTAGAGCCGCTCACCACATGGTGACAACGATGGCGAGCACTTACCTGAACGCTGCTGTCTTGTTTCCAACCGAGCTTGACTTTGCCAAACTCACCCTCACCAATAGTATTGCCCAAAATAAAGTCGCCAAACTTGGTAGTGCCTTTATGGCTTCGACTATGGTCGTGCCGGCTCCTTTGAGCCCGTCGCTCCTCGGATTGTTCACCGGTTGCAACTACAGGGGGTGGTGCGGCATCGTCGGCATCGTGCTGGGCTTGGGCATGATTTCGGTCGCGGCCGTTGGGTTCTTGGGCACCTGTAGTGGCTCTAGTCAGGTCATCAATGATCTCAAATGTGGATTTAGATTGCGTACTATGGGCGGATCGGATAGGCATGTTGGTGGCCTTGCCATCTCTGCTGTTTGCTCGGGCCGCAGCCTCAGCCTTGCTGGACCGGTGGGTTGCATCAGCCGTGATTACCGAGTCACCGCGAGATCCAGTCCGTGAACCGTCGGCTTGATTCCGACGAGGCGAGTTTGAAGCTTTGTCATTGGTATAAGTGGCTCTACGTGAGTTACCGCTCTGATGGCTTGAAGAGGTTCGTGGAGGAGCGACAGGAGGCATATTCGCGTTTCGATCAGGGGATTGCTGGTCAATATTTGTTGGCACGGCCGCGCTGGCGTTTCCGAGGCCAGGCGCTAGATGATAAGCAGGCGAAGGAGCGCTGTCACTTGTCTTGCGAGAAGGAGGTCGTCTTGATGATGGTGAAGCGGTAGAGGTCTGCTGAGCATTGTACCCTTGGCTGGATGGGGAGGAGTGGGAAGCCCTGTACTGACGACCAGGAGTCGCGGTCAAAGCGGTGTGTTGTTGATGGGGGGCCGTTTGTAGGGCAGCCGACGACATTTTCCAGTGCCAAGACGCGTTAAAAGTCGAAATCGAAGTGAGGCCTCTGGCGATTTTACAAAATTAAAAAGGACTCAACAACGTGAGAATAGGGGAGGTTCGGTCGTGGCGCTCCAAGAAGAAGAAAAAAAACCAAGGCGGTAACGCGAATATGCAGGACGAGATATCTGGCAGTTTCAGAGTACAGGTTTTTTGGGGGGGCGCGGTGCCAGGGTCGGGGAAACGCGACTGGGCGGATCAAGAAGCTCCTGGGGAAAACTGTAGGATAGCTGCAATAGGCGGCAGCAAAAAGACGGGGATCTCTCGGGCAAAGTACCAATAGGCCGTCTATCTCATGGTGCGTGGGAACTGTTGGTGTCGTGCAATTTATCGAATCGAATCGTTGCGACAAGCCAGAAGTGATTGGGTACGGTTGCTGGTTGTGGACGATAGAGGCTGAACCAAGTAGTTGAATGAACAGCGGAAACAACAAGATTGTTTCAATGGGCGCAAAATTCGAGATGTTGTTATCGAATAATTGGGCACAGGCAGGCGATTAGTATTGTTGATTGTAATTCTTGCTAGCTAGGCAGAATGAATGGCTGCTGTCGGTGATTACTGGTGTTTTCAGTGTTTGCTGTTGGTCGAAATCTAAACCACTCCCTGATTTTCTTTGTTCAGTATCAAGGAGGTTGGAGAACAGGGAGGGGAGCTGAGAGTCAAATACGCGAAATTCAACGCGACTCTGAACAAGACAACGACAACGACAACAACGCAACTACGGAGGAGAGGAGAAAAGAAAGAAAAGGCGGTTTCGAGAGGTCGGCGGGAGGGGAGGGAGAGGCGAGGCTGAAGGGAAGAAGAAAGAAGGAGAGGAGGAAACGAGTTGAATAAGCCGTAACAAAAAAAAAGAATACTCTAATTCTGGGCGGATGCCAGATGGGGAATGGGGTGATGATCGATTAATAGAAGGTGGGAAAGGGAGATGAGAAGGTGCTGGGGGCACTCTTGTTGGTAGGGACCAGGCTTCTTTCAATATCTACCTACGGATAGTATACTCTGTAGGTACTGCTTGGGTGTAGAGTGTGTATGTATGTAGGTACTGTAGTACCGCACAGCGTAACGTTAGGTACTGTAGAAAAGAGGGAAGGAAGGGTCGGGTGGCTGGATTTGTGTGGATGGAATTGACCGAAGCCCAGCCAGAAAAAGTATTATGGGCCCCGTCTGAGCTTAGACGCTAAAGCAAGGTACCTGACCTGCCTACATACAAAGTAAGGGACTTGACCTTGCTCTAGTGCGATTTCTACTTGTTCGAGTAGGAGGGAGGACATGACTTGCTAATTTTCTTTTTCGATTATGCTTGAGAATTCATGCGTTTTCTTGCATTCTTATGCTCAATACCACCATAATCTATCGTAAAACTCATTGAAGAAAAGCAACAGCGCTGTACAATGGTACTAAGATGGCTAAGGTCGTAGCTTGGAAGAGATGAGGGATTGAGACTTGTGAGTCTGGGATGGTGTTCAATGTGGAACCTACCCCCCCCTTGTTATTCTTCCCGTTTGGCGCCGCCCACCCACTGGGACTTCTGCCAGGGCACAAGTTCCAGGACGAAACGGTTCATCTGTTCCTGTTTGTTCCTGGAGCGGGTATACGATATCTTGTCCAGTTACTGGCTTTGTGGCATCTGTCATCCACCTACGATGGGGGATATAACATGTATAAGATATTCATGTGTCATCTGGCTACGTTTGGCTGAGTTGACTCTGGTAATTTACGATGGCAGCTTAAACATAAATAGACAAACGAAGGGAAGTAGAACCATAAAGACCTCCAAGAGGGTGTGGCCAGGCCAGGCCAGACTTAGGCCTTGCATGCAGGGAGAAAGGCTTTAACTTACATGGCTTGACAATATGTCAGGTACAGTACCTGACAAGCTAAGTCAATTCTGGTGCGCCTGTTACTGGACCATGATTTAGAATTTACCCGCTCCTCTCTCTCTCTCTTGTCCTCTCCCTCCGACTCTCTGTCTCCCTGCCCCCGGACATCGCTTGGCGTGGGCGGTCCTACGCGCCCGTCACCAGTAGGGAGGGTATGCATTAGGTTATCCATCCGAATTGATCATTCCTGCAGGTACCGGCCATCAAGAGCGGTATGATTGATATTCAATGCCATTTCAGCCCTGGCATTACAGGCATGCACCAAGATGGAAATGGCATAACTTGCTGTGTACATAACTCCATTGTCAGTCAGTCAGTCAAAATTATATTGGAATTTCAAGATTCGAGCGTTGTAGTTTTAGAGTCGCAATATACACTACTGGTGGTGGTACACACGGATTATTGCGGCAATATTGACCTCTTCCCCTTATCTTTTTGCATCGATTCTGGGCAATATTGTTTTTAGCGATATAGTATGACACCAGTTATTAACTGAAAATAAAAAGAAGATTGCGTATTCATCCTCCGGTCTAGATGACCCTTCCCTTCAATACGAGTGTCACGCGTTGTGCCAGAGTCTGATAAATATCAATGCGTCCACCATTTAAGAAAAGAAGAAAATAAGTAAACATAGATAGTGGATAGTCAAAGTCAGATCTAACTACTAATTTCAACTGCAATCTCTAGCCTGTTTTCAACTTCAATATTTCTCCCTTCCAAGGACTCAAGGAAATGAGCCAAGTTGGGAGTTGGAAGGTTGGGCGCTGTTCAACCCAAGGGAGACGAATATGGTACCGATCACTGACATCAACAAAACATTACTTTCTTGTTTTCTTTCCCACACTCCTTTATCCTATTAAACTAAACTCATGCGAGATAGAAAAAATACACAGGTATAGGCATTGACCAGCAATCTCGCAAGTGGACTTTCTTTTGAGCGCGAGGTGGTCCTTGCGTGGTTGGAACTTGGTCGTCTGCTCTTCAGTGCCTCGCCTGACACCCAACTTGCAACTGTCGAACATCACGAACCAGCTTACTCTGCCCTGGAGCAAGGACATTGCTTCGGTCTTGACCGTTCATTCACTTGTCCCGTGCCCGGCACTAGATTGAAGAAAGAGTGTGTCGGTCGTTTCATCTGACCACAATAACATGGCAGGTTTGGGACCATGGCGGGCATATGACGATGGAAGATCCGATTTTCTTGTCTAGGCAAAAACTAAGAGCTCTTCCACTCTCTTCTCGAAGCCCTGATGGAAGCTCTTCCATTGAGGGGAGGGGGGAAGGAGATTATAACAATATGGAGCGTGCATCTGCGCCTGGGACCATGGGACCTGGCATGATGGTGGAATTAAGAGCATGATTTGTATAATGAAGTTAAGATTAGATCCCTCAAATCCGGTCAACCAGAAAGACGTATGCTCCAACCAGGCTTGGTCCCTGTAGATATTCCTTGAACTTATGCTCATCGCAATTAACCCAATTATGCATTTGGGTTCTTTTGGTCTTTGTCTTGTGCCTATCTAATCATTGACAACTCAGCTGGATGATGACTGCAGTAACAGGACAACAGAATGCAGGGTTCAGGGTTAACAATTGGGGAACAAGACTTGAAATGCATCTCACAAAGTTGTAAATAATTGCTTTTTTCTGCCCGCGCTGTCTTTCTCGAGGCTGAGAGGGTTGCGTACAGGCCATAGTGGCCATTGACGATTGAATGGGTCATGGTCTTGCTAATCCCTGCTTCATATGCGTGTGCTTGCTTGGAGGAAGCCCACTCATTCCCATTCCATCTGGGGTCTCTATACAGTACAGTATGTATTAAGTATACGAAAATAGCTATTATCACAGACATCAAGCGGAGGAAATAGTCACAGCCCGGAGAAAATAACCCAAGTATGTTTCAAGTCTAGGAGCAATTTGCCTTAAAAACAATGATCACAACAATAACTCCGGTGAGGCTAACGCCTAGACTCATCTTTTAACTCCCATCTTTTATACTGAGACACGACTTGACAGGGACATGTTTCTCTGAAACACTCCATATCGATCCATCTCCGATTATTTTCTCCACTAGGTAGTTAGTTATCTTGTGGTATTGATGCCGTGGGCTGGGAGAATCTCAACTTAAAGCTGGTAGACAGATTACTGACATGTTAGTCACTTAGTTAGTTCGTCTTGACCTTTACTGTATTGTACTGTATATACTCTTTCCACGGCCCTCTTCGTCTACCTAGCATTGACTTCCGGAAATGAGCTACACTTTAGTCGGAGCAGGGATCCTGCTAACATTGACATGAGGCCTGACACACCAGAGCATTTTAGCACGACAAGCAGGGGTCGACCACTGGACTCTAGCATAGCGAAATCTCAAAGTTTTATCGTTTCATACGTCATTAACTCCCGGCATGGCCGTTCTCAATTAAACAAAAGCTCGAGACTTCTGGTCTGATGTGTTGTCTGTTGTTCCCTATAGTTTGTCGCTCAAGGGTAGGTGGGCTAGGTAGGTAGACATGCACTTCCGCAAGTGATGATGGTATAAGTGAATGAGATGGAGTTTTGTAATGCAAGTCGAGGTAATCAATCGCAAGGTATTAGCTTGAAATAAAGGGGGAGAGGGAAGAAAAGGAAAAAGAAAAAGAAAAAGAACCTATTGTTGCTTTTCAGGCTGCTGCAGCTGTGCCTCTTATTTGCGGCAATAGCTGAATACATGATCCAGAGTGTCAACGCATCCATTCATCGCAACCCATCACTCATAATATACGCGACGCGTCAAATTTGGGGTTCTAAACCTTACTCAATCGCCAACACAAGGATTTCCCCGGCACTGCTTTGGAGCATGCAGCACAACCTAGGTGTTTACTCTCAAGTCGTCCACGACGGTGCCTAATCTAGAGCCTGACTTGACATAGCGCAAATCACATTCCATCAACTGCCGTCATTTTGTGCCAACGCATCGTGAAAGGCCTAAAAAAAAAGCAAAAGAAAAAGAAACGTGACTGCAGGTCTCACTTTACACGGCAGCTAATTCCAGGTCCTAATATCTCGTGCATTAGTAATGCAGGATTGAGGGGAATTCGATAGTTTCCCTTTACCGGGGGGCATTGTATGCAAACGAAGCAGAATTGGTATTGATATTGGAATAAGTTGTCCTTCACTCAAATTACCCTAGATTGGATTACATCTATTCACAGCTTGATGGAAATATTGTAAGCGTCCAGAGCGACCGCGACACCAGTAAGAACCGTCATGTATCCTACCAGAATTGCCATCGATACCAGAGGAGTGGCCTCTAGCGTTCGAACTGTCATATTAACCAGGCCCGTCAAGAGGTTGGCCAGCAAGAATAATGCCAGTCCGTTGCGATTGTATGCTCGCAGCACCGGACTTGTTGCCTTTTCATAAGCCTCCTTCTCCTCCTTGACGTCTTTAGCATTATAGAATGCAGGGAAAAAGACGGTGTCGATGATACTGAACCCAAGCAACTGCAGGGTGTTGAATGACACAATCCAGAGGACATAAGGCAAGTTGGCCAGTCGTCGAGATACCGTCAAGCCAAGCCCATAACTGTAGTTCGTGCACAAAAAGTAGAGGGCGGTCCAGATACCACCCCATACGGCCATCATCATCAGGAGCGTATTGCGCCGACCCCCCGCACTGGCAGTACTCCTCGGGGGGAAGTTGCGTGGAATCACGTACATGCCCGTGTCTTGGCCAGCTAGAAAGATGGCGAGGTAGCCAAAGAAGCTGAAGATGCCCTCACGGTTCATACTGATGAGGTTAGTTCGAGGCGCTGTCAGAATAAAGGCCTTCAAGTTGGTGGTCTCTAGCAGAACCTGATAGGTCACACCGACCAGAAGTGACAAAGCCGCAAATGAAGGGACGAATCTCAAAGCAGCTTGGAACACGGCTACGAAAGGGGGTAGCAGAGCCAGAGTGAAGAAGAAATTCCAGTGAACACCATACTCGGTCACATGTTCTGCGTAATCCAGTCCCTTCACACTGAGAAGGCGAATGACTCCGAGAACCAAGAGGGGGATGGAATGGCGCAGAGACTGCAGAATCCGATGGAGAAGAGGCGTGGCACGACCCGTTGCACGACCCTGCAGCTTCTCTCGCAACACTGGGCGCGCTGCAACAAGGCCTCCCGAGAAGACAAAGGACCCAACGCCCACGTCCATGAGGGAGGTGCCCCATGTCTCAACCTTGGCAAACCGCCGTGGAAATAATCGGAAATCGACAGCAAGGATAGCGATGCATGTGGCAATCATCATGGCGCCCCGGTATGTGGTGAGGAATGGCTTCACAGAGAGACCGTCCTTGTCCCCGGACTCCGGCTGTGGTCGTGCATTGGGCGGGATCTTGGGCTTCTTCTTGCGATTCGTCGAGTTGGGCGGCAGAGTGAACACGAGGACGGCTGGGGCGAGTAGAAGAAGGTTGAGAAGAAGTGGGGAGTTTGCGTAGAGCGTGAAAGAGAGGAGGATGGCACCGACGTTGAGGAAGAAGTCGACGGCGAAAGCTAGCGTGGTGTATGGCTCAAAGAAGGACTGGCGGGCTTGAAGGATGGACCATAGTATGAGGGCGACCTAGACGAAACATGAGCAATAGTTCTCCCCCTCCCTGGCTGGGTACATGAAAGAAACTGACAGCTGCGACAGATGTCACATAGTTGATCTCGGCGACTGAGCCTCCAGACAGGCCGGAAACAAAGTCCTCCTTCTGTTGCTTGTAGCTGGCGGTTCCAGACATGGCCAGTTATATTGTGGTTCTGAAAAGGAAGACAAAAAAAACAAAAGTCAGTTGTTCATGTTGTTTCAAAATGGTGCAGGTTCAATATGAAGAATGAAATTGGAGGCGCCGCCAAATGATAATATACCGTATACGGGAAGAACAATAAACGACAGTTGTCAACTTTTGATGATCTCCATCAGCCTTGTTAATGATATATACCCTGGCCTAAGCCTACCTACCTAGGGAGCTTCAGTGGAACATGGTGGGGAAACCAGGACATCTTTCCGCTCCACCAATGAGATGTAAGAGGTTGGGCAAACGGCTGCCTGCATCACGTGTTACCCTCCAACGACTCAATCTCAATCCTCAAATCAAACATGGCAGAATTTCTTTGACGACGAGCATGGCTGGCTGACTAGTACCTTACCTATTCCGCGGCTCATATGAATCCGTCCCGGTGGGTTTGTGATATGAGATATCTCGATTTCTACAGAACAACACCCCGACTCAACAAAAATCCCAGTAATTTTTTCTTCTTCTTTAATCAACACTTCACTCGCGTATTCTTCCCAATCACAGCAGCCATCTCTTTTTTTTTTCTCCTTGTCGCTACGTAACAGTTCCTTAGTCTCTATGGCTAACCTCAAGCCCGCAGGCGGTTTTCTTTGTTCTTTTCTCACACAACTTGACAAACACGGCAGATATGTCAGCCTAACTAACCGAACTATCTTACCTTGGACGTGGTAAGGAGTAAAAAGACGGGACATATGGGTGGGAGGGAGAAAAAAAAACTACGGAAGCTGGCACATCTTCATCTCCTTTGTTCTTTGATGTGATGAAGGAATGTCCGCAAGCCGATATTCCTAGACTCATGCCACCCTCATCGTTCGCTTTTCACCTGTCTTTTCTCTTTCATAACCAATACCTTGTCTTCTCGGATGAATAACCGGTAGTAGGTGGAATAAACGTGATTTAATTGCTTATTATACTTGGGACATCCCCCCTTATTCCTTCACGGCAATGAGCACTTGCTTGATCTAGGCTTCACCCCAGTCTTCATCGTCCTTCTTCACCTACTTGTTCGTGAGGTTTCTATTTGCTATAAAACGCTATCCGTGCGGGGAAACAAAACCTCCTCCTCCAACACTATGCAAGCAATCACGGCTGCAGCAGAAGTCAAAACGAAACCGGCAATCGAACCCATACGCACCACTGGGCCTGGCTTGACCTTCAATGCTCCGGTTTCCAGAGCACGGCTGGTGTTCAAGAGTCCTGCTTGGAACGCATCACCACTCTCCCCTCGAAGTCTGCCACTACCGGCATATCAAGAGTCTCGAGATGAGTCCATGCGTGAAAATGACAAAGCTGCCGTGGAGAGACTTGACCCACGAAGTCGTCGCAACTCCGGTCAACTGGAACCTGATCTGCACAATGTCTCCCTGAGACCCATCGTCGAGCTGGCCCTCCCAACCCCCAACCATCTTCCAAACCAGCGTTCCCCTTTGTCTGCTCCTCTTTTCGCATCTCCTCTGTACCGCAGACCGACTGTGGATGAGGAGGCGAGGGATATGCATCTGTACGAACAGGTTATCGAAAAGAGTCCGCTTCCTCCACGATCGTATGGGCGCAGAGAATCAGCCCCGCCTGGTGCTTTGATTGCAAGAAACATGCAACTTCTACGGCAACGCGAGCATCTCAGGCGACGGGGATTTGTCGGGTCGTATAGACCACGCGAAGCGGACCTGTTGGTAATACCCGTTGAGCTCCGTCGATTGTCGACCTTTCCGGCGATGCAGAATGACACAGAGTCATCGTCACCTTACCCTGCGGGGAGGCGTCTTACAACTCGCGTCGTGGTATATTCTCAGGGCAAAAAGCCGGTAGTCCTTACCAGGACTTTCGATCTTGGTGAGCTGCGAGCAACCATCACCAGACCAGGTCCGAGCCATGGCCGTAACCAAGGGAGGGTATCCGTCACAACACTCTCACCTCCCTCTACAGCCCGCTTGTCACCACTCATGCCCTCATATGAAAGACGACATTCATACGGTTCGCCCTCAGGCCTCGAAGCTGCGACAATTCCCACGCTTGACAGAAGGAATTCCCGACCTGGCCTATCTCCTATCCCTATCCGTGAGTTACCCTATATGCTGGAAGGCCTGTATAGCATCAGACTTCGACTGGTCACTTATCTGTCCTATTCTTCATCATATGCTAACGATATAGACCTCGAGTATGCTCGTGCATATCTGCCAGTGCTCGCTGCCATTATACTATCTGAAACGGTCCGTCCAGGAGACACTATCGAACTTCCGCTTCCCTGTCCTCGAGCATGGGCCGATACTATCACATTTGTGTACACGGCTCGTATCGCCTTGACAGAGCCTATGAAGAGGAACATACTGTATCTGGGAGGGAGACTGTAGGCAAAATAAGAAATTGGAGACATGCCGGATATTCTGTAATAGCTGAGGAAGAGGTTATGGAGCATGAGTGTTGTGATAATAAGTTCTGGAGGGCGAAGCGACAAGCAAACGATGTTAGTTAGGAGTGTCAATTCTTAGTTCTCTTGCCTACCTTTTACGTGATTTCCCCACGTCTCGTAATGTACGACATTGCCTGTAAGCAATATCGGTGGACACCTTACTTCTTCACACTACTTTTCTTACGAACTTCTGACGACGATCGAGGTTACCAAATCAGAACATCGTAACTGTGATGATAACTTGCTGAAAAGAAATTTCAAAGAAACAGAGTGCACCTATCCACCTTGCATATCTTGTCATCTCTTTCCCAAAGTGGGATACAATACCAACTTGGGAGTGTCACGAATAACCGACATGACATCCATCGCAGAGGACACTCTGCTCGACAAGTGCCACGGTCCCTCCCCCGCAGTCGATGGTTGTATTTCCGCTGTTGACACAGACATCGACATGCCTAGTGTCGCTTAAATAGCGCGACTAACGGAACGGTAGTGCAGATTGGGAGGGGGCAACCTGCTGCACGAATGGTCTGCATCATGTAGTCTACAGGTTCCTGCACGCTCGGACATGGCCAAGGGTAGGACTTGAGCACTGCACTGTACAGACACGCCACGCCATCGTGAAGGCTATCGCACCCCCTCACTGTAGGGCCGGGCCGGTTCGGAGGCTGTACGTGCCACAGACGCTTCGAGCCGAGCGTGGACGGGGTCTAGGTCGCCTTCGGCATCGTAAAAGACGTCGGGCAAGAACGAACATGGGCGTAACTGGAAGGAAACGGAACGAATGGCCACAATGGTCTGTTATTGTCGGGGTTGAGACATGGTTGAAGGTGCTCGCATGCGCTTGCATGTGCCTTGTGTTGTATATCAGCACCTTGTGGCTAGTTAGTTGTGCTTCCGTTTCTTTAACGAGTAATAACGTGAGGGTTTTTTTCCTTGGCCAACTTCCGTTGCAGAAAGGGTCCGGACCGGCGGCTACTGCGGCCTTGGAAAACAATCAACAAACCCCGCCATAGTCCGACCGATGATAGGGCCATGGCCGAGATGCTCCACTCATCAAGTGTATCTGTTCAACTGTGCAGGTACTCTTTTCTCGATACATCTGGTATTGCGAATCTGCAGGTCGAGTTGGTGGTGTGTGGTGTTGGTGTGTGTGGTCAGTTTGTATCACATCATTTAAAGAAAAGCGTATACTCTCTTCTTGTATGTAGATGGGAACCATCTTTAGTTGATGGTGAGCCGTACCTACCTAGACAAATTCGGATACCTGTCCCAGTCCATACAAGCGCCACAAATGTGTGCGAGAAATGTGGAAGAACGTGGAAGAAGAGAGTTCCATGAAGTTGGAGGCAGAAGATTTACCTACACCTTTAGTAACAAGGTACCTACCTAGGTACCTAGTAGTAGATAGTAGGTAAGGTATATGACTACCTAGGTAGGCAGGTAGGTACGAAGCATGTGGAAAGGGAAAGACTGTATTTACCTACCTAGGGAAAGAGTTGAAGTAGGTGATGCCTTCCATCTAAACAGACAAAACATTGCCTTCAGCACTACTTCAGTACCGTGTATTACTTTCGTAGAATACTAGTTCGGTACCAATTCAAGTCAACATCTATCTACATGTATTCATTTTACTTGTGTCATATCACACAAGCATAATGAAAGCCACCCAGATCTTGATAACCTTCTCTGTACATGGCACGGTCCTCCTCGTCAAGGGAAGTTTATTTGATCTGGTGCCGTCCGTACCTTGCGTCCGAGTGTAGAAAGTCAGTGCCAACCCTGTCCGTGTTACAGTCAAGTCCCACGTCGTGGTGATAATATCATCGGAGGATAAAGGTCTTCCATGTAGGTTATGATTAAAAAAAAAAAAAAAAAAATTAAGACTTCAAGGAAAAGGTGAACCGTGGACATATCATATCATATCATATCATATCATCCATTAGTCTGACGCGTTGATTCTCCCCACAGCAACAGCAACAGTACACCAAGTGACTCGAAGCTCATGTGGCTAGCCGTTTCCCGTGGAGCCCCAGCATACGTCGTCGTTCATGTACATTACCCTAAGTAGGCCGACAAGAAAATCATGGTTCTCAAGGGGGTGGGAGGAGGATGATCATGATGTTTGACGTTGTCGGCTGGAGTGGAGCTCCAAGTTCTGAGGGTGTTTAAATCCGAGATACTGATGATGCTAGTCTTGCAGCAATCATATCTGCCGCAGTCCTTTTTTCACAATCTGCGTTAGTACATACATTACTTGAACTGGGGGCCGTGCTTTGCTGTGCTGTACATAAGACATCACCCAAAGTCAATGACGACTTTGGGAATGAGCGACAATATGCAGCATAGAACGACGGAGAAGGCAAAGGAGAAAAGAAGAGAGATAACAAGAGCCAAGAACCAACAGAAACATAACAATTCAGGTAAAAGCGAACCCTACTAAACCCAGCAATTCCCACAATTGGCCTGGGCTGGGCATGCATCGTGCAGAACATCCCACACAGCCACTAGTAGTCGTCGACACAATACAACCACAACTGCAGCCCATCTCCACACTGGCAGACGCGAGTCTCGTATCGCCTAAAGGAGCGATAGTGCAGTAGTATGCATATATGGTAGGTCTTAAAACCTGAGTAAGAATATAGTTGAGCCGAAGACGGTTTTCGTTATTCAATTATCATGATTGATGACAAGTTCCCAGCTTGGATGATGGGGGGTTTGTTGTCTGTTCTGTAGGTAACGTTAATGGTAGTTGTACAGTAGGTTTGTCAGATGTGATCATGAGAATACCAGTCAATGACACCCTCTCTCATCAGCACAAATTGTCAATTCTTACTATTTCCTAGCTTCCCCCATACCCTGTTCATCCTCTCACCAGCTGCTTCGGCCACTGTTGTTCTGCACTAACTAATAAGCCAACCACACTTCTCTTCCCTCTTTTCCCCAAAGGCAAAGGCCCCTTGTTCGTGGACTCGGCAGATATTTCCTGTCAGGGCTTATTGTATACAATCCTCTATTTTTCATTCTTTTCTTCCCGCCACCCTGTCTGATTGAACGGGAGTGACCAATTTTCCATCTCTCCCCATCTTATCCCGACATGTTCCCTCACCTTCACCTTCACCTTCACCCTCACCCTCACCCACACAGATACTCCACTACAGCTCATCGTGATGGCGCTACCACTAGCTCATAGAACGGGAATTTTTTCTCCTTCTTCCCATTTTCACCTAGGCGAGGCGTCAAACTAGACAAGTCATCGTCATACGATTACACTTTGGTCTAATGCATCTCAAGCTTGAGGGACCCTTAAAAAAAAAAACCAACAATCATGATCAAAAACAACACGACACAACAGCTTTGCCTAGGCTGCATTGATCACATTACTACCTATGGAATGGTGAATCTCAACCAACTATTCAGTGCTCAACAACTGATACATAACGTAGCATGCCTTGTGGTTCGAAACCCCCTCTCCTCGAATCCTTTCCTCTACTTTACTGCCAAGAAATAAACACAGTCGTCGAGTCAAGGACGTTGCATGTCTTAGACATTCGGTTTCTTTTTTAGTCTCAGGCATGTGGGCTAAGATTTTTTATTTGTGGCTTTGAACCCTTGAAAACTACCTACTGTACGTAGACCAACCCCCCAGCCCCATATCTGATGATCTGGGTGGGAGTATCCGTTTGACTAAAATTCTTTTGACGATCGAGGTTCCTATGGGCGATCAATACCTCCAGGTACTTCGGGTACACGATATGCCTGAGTCTACTAACGTACACATCCACACCACGCCAACATTCGACATATGCTAAAAGACGCCTAATGCGTGTCATCTGGTTTTTGGTCAAGACAGGTACCGTGTATGCAAAAGGCCAAGAAATCTCTTATCTTGCCAAGTATTATTGTATATGGTCTTGTATTCTCGGTTCTCCTTGTACTACTCTAATGCCTCTCTCGTATGCGGTGCGCAAAGTCCCTTTTCAGATGCATCACATGAGCCATTGCCTTTCTCATCTCATCATTATCGTAAAACCCTCCTCTCCATCAAATCTTCCCCGTGTTGTTGGTACAGAGTCCAAAAATCTACGGATCAGACTCAGATAGAGTGATTAGCCGCTTGACTATGCATGCAACTGTGTCTCGGAAATTTCCATTCCATCAAACGACGACAGTACGACCGTGCAGCAGCGACCTGATGTTTCGGAGCCGGAAATGAAAACAACAGAAAACAACAACTTTTCCCGCCGAGCCCTCCTTAACCCATACCAGTCCGGATAGACCATGACCATCATCTCATCAGCAATGGTCAAATCGCACAGGCCTCTCGGATTTTTTTTTGTGTAGGATGCCGCAAGCCACCAAGTGAAACGAAGAAGAAAGAAAAAATCGTAAAGAAAAGAACCTGGTTCCCAAAGACCAAATGCCGAATTTTGCAATGAACTGAACCTTTCAGTATGAATTAGAAAAAGAAAACGTTGCTCGTAGCATCATAACTCATTTCTCTGCCAACCATTTGACTCTGTTGGCATAAGTCCCGCCCATGACGGTCGACTCTCATCAATCCGATTTATCATCAAGCTTCGTCGCTTGTCGTCACCAGAGGCGTGGGCACCCGTATAGGCATGTACGATGTGCTAGAGTCGTACGCAGCATACCCGCTCTTCTCCCATGCTCCCTCCAAAACTTCCCGGCCTTGCGCTGGTCGTCCCTTCTGACGAGCGTTGTAGCGGATGAGTGAGCCCTTTCCAGGGGGTGTCTTCAGAACGATTGATGGTTGAGGAGCCGGAGCCAGTCGTTGCTCGTCGTTGGCGTCACCGTCAGCGCGGCTGCCCCATGACGTCTGTGATGATTGGTCAGTTCTTACGAGTCCAGCCTCGGTCGAATATCAAAACATACCATGTTAAGAGTCACGAGAGCGTACAGCTTGATCAGACCATGGAAATACCCAAACACGATCGAGAGAGGCAGATACATGATGTCGCTAGGGTTTCGCATGAACAGACCCATGAGCTTGACAACTTTGGTGAAGGCAAACATGAAAATGAACTGCGACCAAAAGGCGTATCGGCGGTTTTGCAGATCCCAGTCAGCTGTTCCCCACCAGCAAGCAGCAAGGAGGAGAGGATCAACGAGAAAAGCGAGGGAAGTGAATGTCGCAAAGTGCAGAGCGTAGGTGCACCACCACTGCTGCCTGTAGTTGTGAGTTAGCAAAATAAACACATGTTGCCAACTGAACCCACAGTCACTCACTTCCAGATATACCTCTCGGTAACAAGACTGGTCCAGTTGCTTCGCCAGTTGCTTCGAGCCCAGCGGGAGCACTGGTACAGAAACTTTGTGCCGTTTTCCAGGGTGGTCTCGATTTCGCACTCCCGCTCATACTGGATCCAGGTCTTCCACTGGTGACTGACCAGCCATCGGGTGACAAAGTTGTCATCGTCTGCGTTCAGAATCCATTTTCTCCACTTCTCGTTCTTAAACCCGTGAAGAAAGTCATGGCTAGAAAGAATCTCAGATCGATAGGCACCAGTGCGTCCAGACATGCACGAAGTGCCGCCGTCAATGTTGTGGGTAGCCGAGATCTCAAAGTTGCGTCGCTCAATATAAGCAGCACCGAGCCAGTTCCAGGCACGAGTAGACCAAGAAGCATCATGCTCACGTCGGACTCTCTGGTTAGTACCAACACCACCAATCTTGGGATCTTCAAAGGGGGCTAGGATCCAGGGCATAAGAGTCGAGGGCCAAGTGACATCATCGTCAGCCATGATGGTAATGGGAGTGGTGACCTTAGGAAGGGCCTCGCAAACCTGGAGGCGTTTGTTGGCAATGGGGGTATCGAGAACTCGAACCTTGGGGTGAGACAGAGAATCGGCAAGGCGCTGCAGGCCCTTGCGCTTGTCGTGAGTGGTGACCAGAATCAGTTCAGCAGGCTCGCAGGCAATAATGCTCTCAAGAGAAGGTCGAAGTTCCTCAAACGCGTTATGAATGGTAGGAATAACGACAGTGACATCCTTGCTGGTGAAAGTAGGTTTACTGGGGATGGGCTTGGATTTGTATGTCCAGTGACTGACACAGTGAACCAGAAGGCGGAGGTACCGGTGGATCCTGGGAACTTAGTTAGCTCTTGACCACATCTAAGAGGTGAACATGCACAGTGAGCTGAGCTGGGAGACGGAAGCGTCCAAGTAATGGACACCTTATTTGTTTCTGCTCAGAGGATATATTTCTACTCACCATAGTCCCCAGAAGAGGTACCACCAAAAAGTGGTTGAAGACAAAAAGTCAAGAGAGGGAAGTGAGAGACTCAATACACCCGCGAGGCCAGGTAAAGTGCCCTGGGGAAGGGACTTGCTGTCAGAGGTGTACATGTTGTGTTGATTTCAGGCGAAGAAGCGAATGTCGTAGAAAACTCCGTTTAGAATATCAACAAAAGATGAAGAACGTCTTCACAATTGGCTGGTGCTTAAAGGATATCCAGCTCAGGTTGATGTAGAAAATTTTGAGGGTGTTGAGATACAACGGGAGTGCCAGGCTTGCCTTTGCCCGAGGTTGGTATTGTGAAGAGGCAAGGAGCAAAAAGGAACAAGACAGGTCTTTCGTTTTGTTGATCTTCTTGAGCAAGAAAATTTTGAGTCTCGTGACTTGCAATTGCTTGTGACAAATTGTCAAATGTCGAGTTGAGAGCGCTGGTATTTTGAGCAGACACTGGCAGGAAGTGGCAGGTTCAAGGTAAGACGGGGAAAAAGAAACACCAAGACAGACAGACCAACAGAGTCGTTGCAATACCTGTGAAAACAAACAACAAAGTATTATACACACAAAGACCGAAAAAGGAGACTGTTCGAACACGACCCTTAAAAAGATGACCTGGGCCGGTATTCAGGAGTGAGGAGGAGGAGAGAGGGTAGTGGAAGTGATAAGGGCCTGAATCGAGGATGGGGGAGCATGTCTACGAGATATATACTTGGAACGAAATCCAACCTCGAAACCGGCCATGCATGAACATGGAGAACAGAGGGTCCCTGAGGCCAGCCACAGGCCACTCGAATGTGGTAGTGTGAAATGTGTGCGCGAAGTGTCTTAGTGTCTGAGAAGTAGGTCGTAGGTAGCGACATGTAGGACAATCGACAAGTACCTATTAATTCAAGCTACAAAGTGTGCGGGCTCTGTCACGATTCAATCTGGCCTGGACAACAGATGAAATGGCAGGGGTGTATTGGGTCCTGCATGCAGTGCATTAGGACCAGTGGAGAGCGAGGGGTTGGATGGTTTGGAGGGTTTGGTGTGGAGGGATCATGTATGGCGGCGGCTCAACTTGGATTAGGGAAGAGGGTACAGCAACTAGCGAGCCTTGTACAAGTAGCGCAGTGAAGAAAATGGAGAGGAGAGACACACAGAGGAGGGGTAAGCCATCGACACACTTGTGTTTTTTGTCGAACTGGGGAGTTGAAAACTGGAACTTGTGTACACGCGCCCGCATCAGTCTCGTTTGATATGAGAGAAATAAGAGAAAGTAAGATGAGAGGCTTGTAGGACTTGTCACGATCTTCATCCTGGCGAGTGCCTGCAAGGTCTCTAGTTGCCTCGCATCATCTTCGTTGGCTACAACACAAGAGAGTAATCCTATGCTGCCGTGCCGTTGCCATCGCTACTGGTGCCATTGCCGCCGATAGGAATAGATGGATGTTTGAGGGTCGATGGAGAAAGGTGGGGACAGGCTCATTGGACCATCAGCAACCAAGTTATCGCCGCTGGAGGAAACCAAGCATTGATGGGGTACCATAGCACAGCTAGGTCCAACCTCACTCGCTGTTCTGTTTCGCTGCATCCTCCCCTCTCTTGACGCCAAATCTCAAGTGTGTTGTGGCGCGGCTCTGGGCTGGCGCATGAGCATCGTGTCTCGTGCCCACAGGAAATTGGATATGGTCAACGCTGCTCGGCCCGCGGTGCGGATCATGGTCATTGCTCAAGGTCATGGAGTCGTTGTTGTCATCTTGTCTCTTCTTCCCTCCCATAAACAGGCCCTGTTGGCAAGGTCTGAACAGGGTTGTTCTTAATCCTCAATGGCGTCGATGGCAGCCAGCGGGAGACGAGGCATGGGTCCTGGATAGTGCTAGTGCGTGGATCTCGTCAGTTGCGGGCTTGAGCGAGTGACAAGCCTTGACGAGAATAACCACTCAGCTTTGAGGCAACTGGTGGGGGGTGGATACATATGGTCCTCTCAATGGAACCAAGGGACCTGGGAGTAGGAGATATTTTTCAACCATGAGGGACCTGCCTTCGAGTTGCGTCGTCATACCTTTGCGATTGTTGTATTGTAGTATTGTGATCCATAACACTTTTTGTTTACATGTCAATTGGGCCGACTTGAGGGGTTTTGACACCTTGAAACAACCGACACGAGGATGCAGAGAGGTTACGTAGGAATGTGAGCAGTCAAAACAGCGTATGTGAGGCTAGAAGCGGCCCTTCCCCCCATGCGATCCCCTCATCAAATTGCGACAGCTGAACATGTAGGCAGGACAGAGGGAAGATTGCAATTGTCCAACCAGCTGCAGCGAAGAAAGAGTTAAGTGACGAAAAAGCAAAAGACCAGGGCATATCCAACATGATGCAGGAACTGGGGTCCTGGAGCTAGTGCGCAGCTCACTATCAAGATGAGGAGATATCTGTCATCTTGAACGCTCCTACCTTACCTTACCTGACCTGATCTTGCCTGGGTTCTGTTTAGCTCACCAATGGTAGGATCAGATATCCCCAACACAGACACGACATGCTCCTTCCTCACAACATCTTTGCTTGAAGCAAGGCACAAATTCACACTGGTAGGCAGTTAGGGAGGTACCTACCTACTATCAGGCAGTCGTATATTTCCAGTAGAGGTAGACCTTACCTAACTCGGTACCTACCTACTTTGGTAGTAGCTTTGCTGCTATGGAGGCAGCAATTATGGCGTACTCTAGCTCGGACAGGATTATCAAGAGGATTCGCGGGGCTTTGCAACAATTACATCCTTCTTGTTCATTTACACCCTGGTCTGCCTCCAATAATCACAAGGTACCCCATGTGCCATGCAGAAGCGCTTGTCAGGTATTCGTCTAATGCTATCAAGGAGAAGTCTTTGGTGGATAGGTGAGTATCAGGTTCCTCACCCATCTTCCTTGGAGGAAATATCATCGAGCTGATCATTTTCCTTCTAGGCCTCAGCGAAAATCGAAGCGTGCACACGTGAGAATCATCCACTCCCAGAGGAGCAAAGGAACCGGCAATAATGCATCATGACATCGCCGCAGCCTTCACGACAACACCCACATTGAAGAGAAGGAGCAGAAGATGCTCACCTCGCGTACTACTCTTAGATAGGATTCGCTGGCATGTTAATCCATCAGGGGTAACATTCATGTGCGAGAGTAAAGGAAAGCGGCCGGTTCATTTGGCAGACGATTTACACTGGGGGGCATTGGCTGCATTAATCGCCCACTTCGACCAGTCTGGCCACAGCATTACACTGAAGTATACTGCACAATATTATCTGATGAATGGAGCGACAATTGACAAGTGAGCAAAATTGTAGATCACTCACCCACTCTCGGCAAACGTACAAGGTTGCAATGCCCTGCGGGCCTTATTTGACTCAGTTTTTGTGCCTGTGTGGCAGCTTGTTTGATGAAACTCATCACCAAGCTCCTTCTACAGGACCGTGCCGTTTTGTTTCCCCCTCTATTTCTCCATGTCGCCTCTGCCTTGCATGCAGCATCGGAGGGCACGGTCCATAAGTGCAACGCACCAAGGGCCCATCCTTAATCGAGGAGGAGCTCTAATCCATGAAGAAAGAGTATGTGAACGGGATAAGTAAAGCAGATTACAAGGTGGACAGCAGACATGGATACAATCCACGCCGTGTGCCTTGGCTATTGACAAGGTAGCATGGAGCACAAATTAAGCCACTGGCCCTGGACATGCTTGCACAACGCGTTACCTCTACCTCAAAATCCGAAGCAGGAATTGGATCCTCTCTGCAAAAGACCGTTTCTTTTGAGACATCGATGGAGACGAGCATTATGCGGTTGGTTCGATAGATGCAGCCGCCTGCCAAATTACCAGATTTACCACGTCCTCTACAACACAGCACACTGAGCACAGTACCGGTCGGTACTCGACTAGTAATGGCGAGAAGAGGTTTTCTTTTTATCCAACATAAATGGATCAAGGCTTTTGCAATCACACCATCATGTCGAGTTGCATTGCCTGCTGGATCTCGAACCCACATGGCCGCTCATCGCCTCTTCTGGTCTTCTTTTACAGTGGTGAAGTTGTCGCACTTGTCTACTAGTCGAGACTGACGATTGTCGGAGCCTCATGTGTTATGGTGTATAGTATAAAGCAAGCAACCCAGAAAAGTGACTGGCGTCCATACTCTATCACGAAAGCATAAACATATCAAAAGCCAAGCTTTGATGAGAGGGGGTAGTCGATTTATCCAAGACCTCCTGTCGTGTCGAAAAGAATAGAAAGGAACGAGAGGGCTGCCACCAGTCGCAATGCCATAGCGGACAAAAATGGCTCAATCAAGAACCACTGACGTGCATGTACGAATCAACGGGTGGTAAACGGGCCCCCCTAGCCACATGTCAGTCATCGCCAACACCAGTTGGTGCAACCCACACATATCTATAGGACGGTAGGTACATGCAATACCACTAATCTAACCTCTACTAATAGAGTCCTAAGGTTCGTAGACATCGGATTGTTCTACTTTCAGGGCGTAGGTAGTAGCAGTAGTTACTACCAACTGTACTGTACTATCATGCCCAGGTGTGTTGTTGTATGCATCACTGAACGACAGCCGCAAACCCTTCAGTTTTTAATGGACCAAAACCGGGGCTACCCGGTTTCTTTTCTCACCTCGTTCTGTTGAATTGTCTCGCTGGTCCCCGTCTCTCCACCATCAGCACACTCAAACCTGGACTGAAGCGTTGCTCTGTCGACGAAAACTCGTCAGATCCCGGGCCCTTGCCAGATCTGAATTAGGCCTCTTGACATGGCCGCACGCCCGGAGTATAATGCTGTATTATGTGGTAGGAATTCGTCCACAGAAAGGCCCTGCCAGGATCTCGCGATCACTATCAGCAACCATCTGTTGGTTCAAGGCCGTCTCGGATTGAAAGCGGCACGACGCAGCTCGACCTTTTCGGCAATGACCACTCAAATCAGATCTAATGGTCGAGAGCGATTGAGGGACTTTGAGGCGACAGCCCTGACGGTGAACTCAACAAGTTGTTATTGGGCCGCCGCTTTCTCCCTGTCTCTCTTTCTTTGTGTGTATTCAGTTCTTTATAGAGGGACTTGTCAACCTTCATGTATCTGAGCCAAGGCGAAACAGATAAAAGAGAGAACGAGACCACAAGGTGAAGAGAAACAAGCCCAAAGGACCAAAACAACCGAGCTACAGTAGCTCAACCCCACCATTGATTGTGGGCCGACATATGAGCACCAAGTACAGAGTACTGTACTGTAGAGCGACAAGTTGGAATCTGTATTTTCACAGCCCTTGCAAGGCCTACGGTGGTTTAGGTGGGGTGGGAGGGGAGTCTGCGCATGAGCCTGGACTGATCTCCACTGCACCATAATCCTACACTTCAAGTATGAAAATCTCCATGTACCCTGATGTCGATTTGCCCGTAACGACACATGTGGTTCAATCCGCGAAGACGCTAACGACCAACTGCATACAGGAAGAAATTTTCCATTTTGCAGACTCAGCAGCTCGCCACTGACTACCATATCATTGCCCAGCCCAACAACCCTCGCTCGTGGGGTAGTGCTCGCCAGTGTGTCCAGAGCGCATTTGTGCGTGTCGGTTTATCAAGATACAGTAGCACAGTCTGTGCTTCAGCCATCCTTGACGCCTTTGAGGGGTCAACTGCAAATACTGTAAGATTGCTGAATCTTGATTGCCTTGGTACAGAACTGTATGTACAGGTAATCTTGCTAGCGCAGTTGTGTTAGTACGTATTAAATATTGTGGAGGAGCTAGGATGGCCCTAGCTATAACTCCATGGCCAAGGTGATCAACCTCGCAGGGGGGGTAGCTATTACTGTACTGGACGGACGACGAGAGAAAGTAGGGGCGTTTGCGAAAATAATGTCGGCCTAGGCCGCAGATCTTGTGGGCAGCTACGACGGCCGACATCTGGAGCGACAAAACAAATGCGATATCTGAGCGGGGACCCATGATTGAGCTATGTGCAATCTGGAGCTGACGATAGGACAGGCTGAGCTGTAAGAATACGTTCATCTGCGGATACCTTTCTGGGCCGATCTAGCATCGCCATGCGCCTCAAACTTCGTTGTCAAGAACATAACCCCAAATCTTTATTTCAGAACATAGCATCACAAACAGCCATCAACTCAATAGAGCACCAGCTGCAACTGGCTGCATAGTCTGACTTACTTACACAAGGTCTGGCTATCTTGGGACAGGTTCGGGAGTGTGTCGTGACGTGGTCACTTACTCCAACTCGGGCTACTGAGGAATCATGATCCGCTCAACTTGGTTATTTGTTCATGCTTAAAATTCTAAGAGCTCATGAAACTTTGATCTCGATGAAGTTCGTGGCCTGGCTTGCAGGTGGCGCCCTATTGTATCAACTGCAGGGCATCCTCGGACACCCATTCACTCATGGTAGACAGCAGGTGCTGAGCGCTCGTTGAAACACAGTTGTGGTTAATGGAATATAAGAATCTCTGTGTCTCTCCAACAGGTCGATCCAAATGCACACGCAAGTTATCTCTGACCGTACGAGGGTCACGGCAGACGGAGTGAAACCAGTGTCAATATGTCCCGATCCAGAATAAGAACGAGGCCTCCGTCAGAGACACCAGAGAAGCCGGCTGTTTATTATAGCATATATGGATATGGATTCGCGAAGTCCGCTGCATTTCAAACGTACCTGGAGTTTGGAGAAATTCGCTCGCATCGTACTTCAACTCACATACACATACATGCATCGTCTATGCAGTCTGCGAAATTCAAGTCACCTTAGGGATGTGCTGTCCCCATTGGAAAGAAGCAAAACGTATGTGACAGCCATCCTCATTTGACTCAGGCTGCAGGCTTTGTCGCAGAACCCCTCATTAACAGACAGTTGCATCCAAGACGCGAGAGAATTCCTATGCCATGCGGGTATTCCAATAACCGTCGAGACTTTCAGTTGATGATAGCCCATGGGCTTACGCAAGCCCCCGCTTGCCTGCGCGGCAATCCTGCAAGGTTGCATATATCGTAATCCGTACTGATGATAACCTACAGCACTTAAGAAGAAGAAGGGAAAAAGAAAAGAAAAAAGACACGAGATAGCCGGGGGCCTCAGCTAGCATCAATCTTGATGGTTCTGAGGCGATACCAAAATGTGGTTTCGAGGTTCGCTGAAGAATTGAGCTTCGCCGATAATGTCAGACAAGCTTCTATCGACTGACAGGTTGATTTTGACAATCGTATGAATTCACGTACCTCCATTAGTATTCCTGCATACATCTCGAACGGGCCGAAAACGGGATATTCGAGCTGGTATATACATGGTTTGATCAGGAGATTTCTCAATCTTCTTCAGGAACAGTACAGTTCTGGAGAGTTGAACAACGACAAAAGTGACACACGTTTATGTTCTAGCAAGAATCGATGTGCGATGGCTCGGTCAAACTTAAGAAGGGGATTCGGCCAGAAACCGGCGTAATGGTAGAAAATACGACCATATCATGGATGTTTACAGCTGTAGTCCTGAGAAGCAGTCAGGGGTTTAGGGTAGTAGCCAAACATGATAGGACGGCTCGACGTCGAGGATAATGGCATTGGTGCTCTGTGTGGTAGAGTCTAGAGACCCTGATCATTATGCGAAGAAAAAAAAAAGATCGAAAACACAATTGAAGTAAATGATCGTTGAGTGTTGTTGGAACGACATCCAGGACACAACCGATAGTTACCCCGAAGGCAACTCTATCACTTTTGACGTCCTCAGACTGCCTACCACCACACCAGTCCAGTAACTTAGTGGAGATTCGGATCTTTATCGTAGGCGGCAAGTCTTCTGAAAGAGTAGAAGAGCTTGGTGCAGGCCGACGTGATGCATGTGTTGGCCATGATCCTTGAAATCTATTTGTTGCAAGGACATATGGCTGTATACTAGTACCCTGGACTGCCATGCCAGAGATTAACAATTGAAAAGCCCTCAAGCCGCAGCATCAACACATAAGCATAGAGCCACGGGATTCGACGTAGACGGGATGTCATGATATGATATAAGTTAATAGAAATAATGGATAGTGATGAAGAGTCACGGGAAGAAATCTGTTACCAAGTTAACCATGTTTAGCTCGGGGTACCTTAAAGTAAATACCATATTCTATGAACGATTCAGATGGAGCTTGAAGAAATTGATAACCAAGAGTTGCCTAGGTAGGTTGTGAACATCCTCCTTCGAGCTACACCCCATTATAGAGCCTGAGAACATGCTTCGAGATATCTCATCGAACTTTGGGGAGTGCAGTGAGATTGAGACAGCGTATTGGGCCCGAATAGTGTTCTAACCAAGGCCTCCTCAAACTTCCAGTTGGGGCTGCATGTTTACCTGCCATGGGCCACACCTGGACATAACCGTGTAGAGTTGAGATACTTTGAATATTTAGGTGCTGAAAGCCTGGTAGTAAACCAGTCAGTAGAACGATAAGACAGTCAATTGCAAAAGTCCAACGGACGAGGTTAATGAGACTGCCATGTTGTAGTGTGGCTAGCGACGGTGAGATCAGGGTTCTCAAAAAATGGCCACTGTACCATTCTCCATTCCGCATGTCTGCTGTATATCCTCGCTGGCCGTAAGGAAGGATAGATACAGTCCTGCATATGGATAGCTACTTCTTGCCAGAAGTCTAACATATCAGAAGATCAAGAATGGTATGGCAAGAAACTAGCAAATCACGAGCACACAGAATTTAAACCTCATGCAGAAAAGTAGTAGCTTGCATGGCCAATCCTAGATGCTATCGTCAATGAGACTCATCCTGACGAAAAGAGTACTGGTTCTGTCAAGGTGAAGAATGGCGAGGCCGTGATCGCATTGCTGCTAGGCCGAACCCAGTCAGCTCTGATCATCTCCCCCCGTAGGCAGACTACCTAACAGCGTATAGCCGGAGTTCTCAAGATAGCACACTCGTGGCTTGATATCGATAGCTTGAAGGGAGATCTTTCAGAAAGTAGACCATATGTAACGGCTGGAGCAGGCTCTGAAAAACCCAAGACGACAGTGAGATTTCAAGACCGTGCACCACGCTTTGCTAAAGAGTCATAAATTGACAGCAAAACCAGCCATACTGACTGATGAAACCGTCGTACACTTGCACTAGTGGCCCAGGTGTGGAATGCCAGTGAAGCGAACAGGGACGTCGTTGAAGAGGTCTCCCGTCCATGAAGCTATGAACACAGCCCCGTTATGGCACGGACGCTGCGTTACGTATGAAGCCTGACGACGACATACTGATAGAAGTACTCAACAAGGCGGGCTTCCAGCTTTGGAAGTAGTCCATGTCAGAAGTACTCGGTTGGGCGTGCCAGATAATGAGACACCGTATCGAGTTGCTTTCCGCGGGTGTCCAGCCGGAGTGAACAGTGGTGCAGTTCCTCGCTGCCATGCATGTGTAATACATGTGCCAGATTTGATCCAAAATAAAGGGAGTCAAAAACGACGAGACATCCAAGGAGACCTTATCGATATAATCTGTGACGTTAAAACCGGACGATGTGGAGGTCAAACGACGATGTGTGGCAACCGGAGGCGCTTGGCGAGAGGTTATCACGCTATACGGTATTGACTCAAACCTATCAAGTTTCACTGATGACTGATCTGTGATGAAGATAGAATCATGTTGTTGGTAGAGATTCTTGATTTAGATTTTATAGCCGAGGAGGTCGTGTTGTCATGATCCTGTATGGACGAAAGCACACCAAAGAAGTTTATGGTCGTGAGAATGATTATGGAAAAATGATAAATAAGGACTGCTAATTGATTGACAACGTCGGTTGGCAGGTTCGGGCCGCTATGGTATAGGCCAAGATAGAGCAGTAATTGGCAGAAATGGTCCATGTGATCAAGCGGTTAAGAGGTGAGGTGGTGATATGATGTTGTGAGGTGATGTTTGAAGATCACGTGTCGCGGAGTGACCATCCACATGTGATGCGATAGTGGGAAAGAAGCAATCTCCATTTTCCCCTCCCTCGATCGGTCTTTCATCGTCATCTTTCCTGACTGACTACGGGGAAGTAGGGAATAAAGCGGGATGTGCTCTTGACAAGAAACCCTGGAGAAGTTGAGAACTGCAAGTATCGGTGCCCATCATCCACAGTGATCAACATGTCAAGTATTGATGGATCCCAAACCTGAGACAAAATGTGACGTTGAGATCTTCTAGTATGCACTACTCATGGACGGGGGATTTACAGGGGCATCGCGACTTACAGAATTGGGGGGTTGGGAAGATCATCGTCATAGTTTTTGACGCAGGGTTTCCTTGCGTTAAATCACTCTCATGAGAATCGACTACAAAGACTATCAAGTTTGGATTTAAGTGAAATTCGAAAGGGTGGCCTGGAATCCTTGTTGAAAGCGCGCAGAAAATGATCCATTCTGGCTTTCCAACAAACCCCTTCAACAGCGGAGAGAGGTACAAGCCTGGGGTTTTTGGCACAACCACAACGACGAAAACGGGCCGATGATAGCGCACCAACTTTGTCTTATTGACGAGATCGGTTGAAAAGGATGAATGTCCCAAGTTTCCAAGTTGACGATGTGAGAAATGCTTGCCAGGGACCTAGACTTGATCTTTGGCCAGTTCACGGTCTAATTATTAAATTACCGCAAGTAGTGAATATTTACTTGATTACTTCGGTACCTAGAAATATCTCACAAGTAATTCATGTTTGACAAAATCTCGAGATGACCTTATTTCGCCTTCGTCTTGGCTGCAAGACCAGGTCCTCGGCTATACTTGTGCCGTGCCGCGTCTTGGTATTGTTGCATCAACCAACAACGAGAGTGACTGTTGGTAGGGATTCCCCATCTCGAGCGTAGAACAGAGCTGTTGTGCACATGGACCCAAAAAATCGTCATTGATGGGGACAAGGGAGGATTGGAAGATACCTTGGTGTTGAAGGTTATGTACCATTTGGGAAGGTCGCCGATATGGCTGGATGAATGATGATGCCTTTCTTATCTGTTCCTTGCGTCCTTGATTTGACTTCATCTCTTTGGCGCTGGTATCGTCTTGTTTGGTATGCTTCTCTCTGTTACCAAGCGACACGGTAAGCAGTGAAATGTGCAGTGCTTCCTGGCGCAGTAATCAACCCCTCATTCAAAAATCCTTCCAAACACCTTGTGAATATATCCAAAACCTCAGGTGTTGAGTCCATCACCGAAAACATCCATCGTTGCATTAGCCCCATGCACAACCGCGTTGCCCTGCCCATCACGATTCGTCAACTGGGGGGATTTTATCTTATCACACTGCGTCCCGGATCTTTGGAGCGCGTCTATTTTCTCAGGTCTTCTACCTCATACTCGTGCTATCTTCAGCTTCCTTTCCCTACTCCCTCTCCATTCTGTCATCGATGACATCTACTTGTAACGATGATTCACTTGAAAAAAAAATCCCTCTCCTTTTCATTTCCCTGATGAAGATCTCATACTTTCTCCGTCTGGGGCAAATAATTGTTCAAGGAGGAAAAATCAACACCGCCATCCTTGGCCTTCATACCCGTCAGACTAACCAGCCAATCACCGGTAAAGCTGAGACAATAATGACTTCCCCCAGACCGACAATCCCTGCTTGGCCCTCCCTGGGCTACAAGAGAGATGCTGCAATCAGCAGCCGGACAAGAACGGGTCTCTAGGATTCTTCTCTTCTTTCCTCTCATCTGTCGCTCTCCATTTATCTTGTCTTGTCTTGTCTTGTCTCATTGTTCTCCATTTTAATCTATTCCCCCACTACCAAACCCCACGTGCCCATGTACACTCAATTGAGGCTGAATCTGGCCTAGAACAGCTTTGAGATTGGTTCGTTCCCTCCTCATTGGTCGCCTCTCCCGTTTTCCATCTTACTCTTCCCCTCTCATGTCCATTTTCCACCATTTCTTCTCCTCTCAGAAGAAATGCCTAGAGCAATCCCCCCTTCAAGGCTGTGTACTTGCGCTTGTACTGTAGCTGTTCGCCGCCGCCGAAACCCAGTTTCTAGGCTTGGTCCTACTGTACCAGGAAACTCAAAGACACATGTGCCTTGGCCGACCGCTGGCGCTTCCACTCGTTAGTTTGGCTTGAGTTTTAGGGACTTTTCCGCTTCCATTTGTCCCGCATGCATGCGCCTTGCCCTGCTTTGCCTTGTATACATCCTACTTTACGTAGCACGGTAGTACTTGTAGCTTTGGGGGGGTCTTTGTCTTGGATCATTTTTTGTTATCATCTTTTATCATTCTCGCATTTCCTGGGAGCGGTCAACCATTTCGTCTCAGATCGATCGGGTTCTTTCGCTGTCAATATTGACTGGACGAGTGAGTGATTAAATAAAAAAAAAAAGAGAGTGGGTATATTCTTCTTTGTCTTTAGGAGCAGAGAAAGTAAAAAAAGAAAAAGACTCAACTCTTCTCCAACACTCTCTCTTACGCTACAAAACAACAAAAGACGCAAGTCAAAGAAATAAGCACGTTAAGCTACTGTAGCTTTTGCGGTGTTTTCCTTCTACTGTACTGTACATTATCGCTCCGCCGCAGTGGTAGTCGTAATCTGCCGCCTCCTCCGGAAGACAGGACTGGTCTGGTCTGGTCGGTCCCGACGGTTCAGGTTCAGCCAGTATCAACAACAGTACCACCACCATCAGCAGTTGGCTCTTGTCCTGATTACATGTCCAGTCTCATCCATCCATACGGATACTGGGGTTACCGACACAAACATAGCCTCTCTTACGACGAGCCTTTTTTTTCTTTCTTTCGCCATTCGGGCTCCCCCCTCTTGGTGCACTCTCTTCCTCCTCTTCTCTCATTCATATCTCTCTATTCCAAAAGCTTTCGATATTTCATTTACTCCTGGGCCTTTATTTTCCAGGGTTCGACAAAGCGGATGTCCCGTACAATCCGCCTGCTCCGCTCTTCATCTCCTCCTTTGATTATCCACTCTCGGCTGTCTCTGAGTGAGCGACCCCCCCTGCCCGACCTCATTTGAAAGGGATAACATTGATTCTACTCTTTGACCTCCCTCATCTCTTATCTCGTGTCGTCTCGTGCCGTACCCATATCGCGTCTCGTCGATACTATTTTATCGTTTTTGCTTTTCATTTTATTTCAGCGTCGGCGTTTCTTATACTTGCGCAGTGCGCTGCATCCTCCTCCCACAACAACTTCACTTGCTCGCCAATGTCTCTGTGTGTAACCCAGGTCTTGTTGCTCTGAGAGCGCTGGGCGTGCGACAACTCCTCACCCCTCCCCGTATCCGTGCAACGACGAACAACATCAAAACAACGTCAGCAAAGGCGACGAACAAGAACAAGAACAAGAGAGGGGCAACTTACACACTCGAGTGAATATTGTACATTCTCTTATCAATCAACCGACCACCTTGGACGTCTTGGCCAATTCTTGTTACTATCGCTAGTCTCTGAATTCTACCATGGCAATGGCTTCATTCCAGACGCCCGTCAGCATACATGGCGGCCATGGAAAATTGACAAAGGCTCGCAGCCGTCCGACGGTCAAACCTATACTCAAAAAGTTACAAGCAACACATTCGGAAAAGAACTCCTTGGATCTTGATAGGAGCTGGGAAGAGCAGACTCATTTGGGACACTCACCTCACAATTCTGGCGTGGATGACGATTGTACGGGCACCTCATATGGTGGTTCACGGTCAATATACCCATCAACCACTGCACCTACGGGTTGTAGTGGCAGCGGTAGCGGTATCAGGTCCACTAGAGATGTGAGCTTCTCCTTGTCAGCGACAGACGTCAGCACTGGCGGCACCCGCTCAAACAAATACTCGCATGCTCGATCCACCAGCGGGAACTCCCACGCTTCAGTCGCAACATCTGCCAGCGGTGGTCGAAACGGCTCATTTGTTCACCCATTTCAGCAAACCCCTCGAACATCGACCCCCCCTCTTTCCTACGCTAACTCGCTCGTTTCCCTCGACAACCCCAGCGGGCCTCGCGATTATTCACCAACTATCACTGAGGACGACGACGATCTCGAATCCTCAAATTACCACACAACCGCCTCCCGCTCGTACCCCGTCCAATATTCTACCTCGCATCCTCGCCGCCCCTCGCTTGCT
Source organism: Fusarium dimerum (assembly GCA_013623525.1). Classification (NCBI taxonomy): domain Eukaryota; kingdom Fungi; phylum Ascomycota; class Sordariomycetes; order Hypocreales; family Nectriaceae; genus Fusarium; species Fusarium dimerum. The sequence continues at coordinate 58,741 of JABGLY010000111.1, forward strand.
AGCCAACGCACCAGTTCGCTATCCGACGTTAACCAAACTCTACGTATAAACACTGGACGCCCAAACCCTATCATCTCTTCACGAAAACCTCACAGCATCGTCACGCGCAGTCGATCTGATCTGCACCTCAACGCAGGTTCCACTACCGCCCTCGAATCTGCTTCGAGTGGCAGCCCGCCTACGGCTTCTTTCATCTCTCCCCAGATGATGGGAGTTTCCTCCACCTCCACCAACGGAATGTCTCCTCTTCGTACATCACTCGATATGAGTGGTTTCCGTCTCCGATCTCGAAGCGAGGTTGACACTGCTACCCGCCAGGAGCATGTTCGGGAGGCCCGCCGCAAGTTCGAGGAGAAGGAGAAGGCCAAAGAGGAGAAATATGCCCGCGAGCTGATTCGTAAGCAAGAGCGTGCAGAGAGCAGAGATGCGCACCGTCTCACAAAGCATGGCCGCAAGGGAAGCGTTGGTACCTCTCGTATCTCGTGCGATAGAGTTTCGCACATCTCGAGCCATAACGATATCCGTCCTACGAATTCGCGTAAGAACACAGTTCCGGGTCTAGGCACAGAAGACGAAAAGATCGGCTTCTCTAGCACAGAATACGATGCTGTCCCCGCTCAGCAGACGACCAACCCAACAACAGATGACGTGCGTTTTGAGTCTACGCGCCGCAACAAAGCAACCAAGAGAAAGACAACTGGTGCTTGGACTGCATTTGTGCTGTGGTTGAGAACGCGCTTGCTCAAGCTGGGCCGACGATAGGAGAAGCTTACCAGCAAGACCATGAACAAATTCACCAACCAGGAGCCCGTTCCGCCCGAGGTCTTCACCAGATATCCCACCAGCCGATTCAATCCCTACTACACAGCAACAAATCCCCAGGGATACTAAAGATTCAGACTGCGGACTATGGGCATCATGCAGTCGACGATGTATCCACGACTTAGCAGACGATTGCATTCTGGATTCAATACCAACAATTCATCTCACTCACATACACGCATCTATCTACACGGCCATTCAAACACCCCAGCATCAGCAGAGCGTTAGGCGCATCTTTAACATGGCCTCTTCCCACATCACGACCGGAGCACGACCAAAAAAAAAAACATGTACGCCGGTTTGCCATTGATTATCTTTTTTTCCAGGCAAGGAGTTTAGGGGTGCATTCAGCTATTCACGTTCTTGATTTCATTTCTGTTTCTAGCCCCGATGGCATCAAACCTTTGCGATTTACCATCTATGAAGGCTTCTCTGTTTTCCTCTTCTCTACACTCGATATAAGGGAGAGGCAGTACGGATGCATTTTGGCCCAGTCCAATGAAGGATGATTGAAGAAGCTATATATGCGATGATGCGTTACATCATCATTGAGATTGGAGGAGGCTTTTTCTAGTCTGATGTCAACAGTCGTTTCAAACACGACTTCTCCGGACTTGATAGGTAGACAAAAATCGACTGACTTACCTTCACAAAAATCCGGTGATGTTTTTTCCCTTGGTTTCCCCTGTAGATCTCACACTAACGTGAGCGCGAAATCATTGACATGCCACTTTTACCTTAGTTCCAAGGGTCCTTTTTCAGTAGTTCGCCCCTCAACCTTTTCATGTGATAATCGCACATGACTGTGACTTTTTGTGGAGACTTTAGATTCTATGTGACTGACGATCCGGAGAAGTGCGGGGAATGTCATTGACACAGCCTACGACTCCACGTAGAATGAAGCTGAGTGGTGAGGAGGAGGAGGGAGAGGGGAAAAGTAGAGCCCTGAAGTGCGTGATGGGGACAATGTGTTTGCCACAGTTGTGAAGATGAAAACGGTTTTCTGATAGTCCTAGATGATGGTGGTGGGGCTCTGATAAGATGAAGTTGGAAGGAAGGTCAGTCGCTTTAGTACAGTAAACACTGAGGGTCTGCAATAAGAAATCATTTCGATAACATGGCCGATCGACAACTGGCTGCAAATATGTGTACTGCTACAGTACGGTGCATAAAACAATGGATATCCGACTATTGCTGAGTGCAAAACATGATCAAATCTTTGGTTTGGGCTTGACATCCACTGGATCCCACCAAGGCCAGACTGATGGTGCATCCTTTTCCATGGTAGCCTTGAAATCGGGTTTCCTCTTCTGCAGGAAACTCTCAATGCCTTCTTTTGAATCTTTGCCCTTGAATAGTTCCTGAAAAATCCGACTCTCCAGTAAATGCGCCTCCTCAGGAGATGCAGGTCCTCTGTACATCATGTCCTTCATCACTCGTGCCGCCACTATGCTCACGTTACCTGCTATCTCCTCAGCCGTCTTGAGAGCTGTAGCAAGAACCTCTTCAGGAGCAACGACTTGGCTGAAAAGGCCATCAAGAAGTCTGTCAGAGGCAGGGTAGACTGCACCTGTGGTGGTCAGGTGCAAAGCTCGGCTTGTACCCACAAGGCGAGGTAGAAAGAAGCTGCTGCATGCCTCCATGCTAAAGCCACGGCGCGCAAAGACAAAACCAACTTTTGCGTCGCGGCTGGCGATGCGGATGTTGGCGGGCAACGTCATTGTAATGCCGACACCAACAGCAGAGCCGTTGATGGCGGCGATGATGGGCTTTGCGCAGCGGTACACCGCCAGCGAGACCCTACCTCCCATGTCACGATGCTCTTCGGGAGTCTCGCCCAGGGAATGTGATGAGTTAAAGTCCATGCCGGCGCAGAAGATGCGGTTAGAGGGATCGGAGGAGGTGAGGATGACGACGCGGACACGTGGGTCCGATGAGACGGTATCCATCGCACGAATGATGGATTCGCCTAGCTCGTCGTTGAAGCCATTACGGGCCTGGGGACGGTGGAGTTTGATGACGATGACGGGGGTGACGGTTGGTGAAGATGGGGGATGATGGGAGAATTGGAGACCTGGGAGGGAGAAGGAGGTGTAGGTTTCTGGAAGCGACATGATGAATTGTATTTTTCACGCTGTAGAATATCACAGACAAAGTTGAGCCGTGTTTGTTGATATTCCTATCGTTGATACATGTGGTAATTATAGTTCTGTAAGCTTGACTTACAGAACAGGTTGAGATAGCCGCGGGGCCGAGGCTCATGCGCTGTTAAGACTAGCTAGTGTGTGGGGACGGGAGCATGGGGGTTACGCTGATCTCTGCAGAGTACAGTACAGCAGGCTAGATGCAACCGTATGAAAAGTATCAGGTAAAGACGATGACTTCGTCTGAGACGGCAATAGAAGCAATAGAAATAATTTAAATCATGAAGAGACAAAATACCGTATGAGATGGCTTTTGTCTATTGCAACTAAAGAAAGGTCACTTGGAAGTGATTGTAAGGAGCGGATGACTAAGCATTGTCAGGTGAACCATAGAGAACGCTGCGCAGTTTCGCATCCGGAGTAATTTTTGCACCTACAAAACATTGGGAACAAGTGCGCAAAACAGCCACCAATCACCATCGTTGTGATCTAGACTACCGCACCATGACCTACAAATGGGATGAATCTCATCGAGCAGTATGTCATCGCATGTATATCGTTGAGGGTAAATCCCTTACCCAGATCCAAGAGCATCTCAATACAGTATACAATATCAAGCCCAGGTAAGCAAGCGTGCGGTGTAAAACTGGCTCAAAAAATTGCTGGACACTTACACCAAGCTACGGAGTAGTAAACGGACATGCCAACTTCAGTTCACCAAGTGGGGATTCCCACGAAAGCAGAACCGGTTGGAGAATATCGAGGGAATCGAAAAAAGAGTGCACGAATTATGGCAGCAGAATCTTAGCCAGCAAGAGATCTTGCGAACACTGAATGATGAAGGCTTCGATATCAAGGATCTGGAGCTGGGTAGGCTGCGAAGGAAAAATGGATGGAAGCTTCGTAACGTGGACGGCGACAAAGGGATGCAGCAGAACCTGGTCCCAGGCACAAATCTAGAATCCGAATCTAGAAACGAGAATACAGCATCCCCAACACCTCAGGATGAAGCGGTTGGATCATTGACTCTCGCGCAGGATGTGAATCTGACGACTGACGCAAATTCAAACAATGCGACTTGGCCGACTCAACCCAGCAAAAGGCAACAGAGGAAGTTCGGCACAGGCCCACTTCGATTTCCATCAGAGACGACCTTGAACGAGTCCAAGGGGATCCTTGCCCTAGATACGGATCGATACGTGGAGCTCCGTTCCCACTTTCAGAAGATATGCGAGGAAGAAGGGGTAACAAAGAAGACCGTCTCAGGACCTGAAAAATGGCTTGCCGTCAAGGACAGGCTCGTTTACGAGAGCCCTCATCTTCAAGGCCTGTTCTGGGGAACTCAGGACAATGTGGATATGAAGAGCGTGGCTCTAGATGTCATTTGCACAGATGTGACAAAGCGAATGCGCATTCAGGACGCACATGTATCATTGCAAAGTGTGAAAACAGCACTCGGACTCAATCCTGAGGAGACGCATGAGGTTAGAGTTGCTTGGTTCAAAATATTGAAACAACACCAATTCAGATCCAAGATGCGCGCCAGACCCGGCCTGTGGGAGGAGATGAAGCGCAGGTGGGTGCAGGAATCGCCGCATCTGAGGGCGGTGGATTTCACTGGGACAACTCAGGAGAGTATCAGGAGGGCCAAGGCGCTGGAGCATCTTGCCCTAGATGTGTTGAAGAGGAAGCGAGAGGAAAAGCGGAAGGAGGACAAGGCGGAAAGGCTGCGCTCGGAACAGCATACAAGTGCTTCTAGGGACGACTCTTCTGATTTCAATGGAGTAGGCGGAGGTGGCTACGAGTCGAGTGAGGGTGAGGCTCAGACCGGACAGTCAAGGTCGCGATCTGGGGTGAATTCAACAGATTCACAGGTGACGACGAGGTCGACTCGCACAAGCCCCAATACTAGGCCAACATCTGCAAGTCGACCTTACAGTTCTCAACCACAGTTCATGGTCCCGGCGGCGTCTTCAACAGCATCTAATTCTGGGTACACAGCAACAGCGTCGGTTGGGACGTACGCAATCTTTCTACGAATGCACCCATTGTCGACATACGCATCGAGCACGAGCCTATGGATAGGAACCATGACATCTCAGACGGTGTATGAGCTACGACAAACAGCAGTTTCTAAATACCCAGGCTCATGTTGTGTGAGAATTGAGGGCATTCTCAAAGATGGGAAGGGAAACGAGTTGCCAATCCCGATTGGCGAAGACCAAGAACTTGTTGCATATCTGGCTCACGTTGAGGGTAGTGCGCCGACCTTTACCGTTCAGTTGGTGTAAAACAGGGTTATTTTTTGTGATTGAACTGCAAGAAGTCAAGTCATGATGAACAGAGCGAGTAGAGAGATGCTGACAACTTAAGGCATGTAGATTTGGGTGAGAAAAGGGACGGGCGTACGGAAATTCGGTTCTAGATGTGTTTTCTGATTGGTTTGGATCAGAAATTTTGTTGAGATGCTCGGTAATCTCACTTCTCGGCAGAAGGAGCAAATGTATGAAGCTGAGCAAAGGAGTAAAGGAAACGGACTTGGACTGTCCGTCTCGTGTATTTCAGGGCGGCCAACGACCACCGTAGACGTAAGTGACAATTCGGCAATAGAGGCCAAGACCAACAAAGAAGAAGAAGCAGAAGAAAAAAAAGCAACCGAAACAAAACATTGGGTTTGTTTCCTTATACATGCCATTTGCAAATTGTGCATGAGGATAACCGGTTTAGGCAACCTACTTATCTAGATAACATAGATGGACAAAGAAGCTCCCATGTTGGCCGACTACGGAGGTGACGTGCTTTTGTCTTGATATTGCACTCTGTGGGAGAGTCTGGTTTCTGTATACTCTTGATAATCTGATTTGGTTAAGGAGATGGGATAGAGGTCCACTTGAGCATGGTGATTACCAATACCAGGCACGGTGAAGGATTCTCTGAGTACCTAGGTATTGTATAGTATATACGGAATAGTGTAGTGTAGTACTGCGCTGTGTTGTGTGGTGTAATGGTTGTGAGTGTTTACCTAGTGGTGTTAGAAAGGGAGGAAGAGCTACCTCGGTAATAGATGAATAACATGGTTGCTTGGGTTTAAGACAAAGGAGTTCACACTCCGTAGAATAAGACGCCAGGTAAACACAACCTATTCAGCTATCGCCATATAATTTAGGAATAGGTTATGAATAAGACATGACAACACTGGTACTGTATAAGCTGTCCCTCCCTAAAAGAAAGCCGAAAGGTGCATCGCATCGCATCATAAGGGTAGCCCTTGTAGAGAGTGGGTCATCCCGACGTATTCCCTTGTACGGCACTTCAACTCCGCCCGCCAAACTAAATTTCCATACACACTCCGTCTCTCTCTCTCTTTTTGACTTGCTCACTTTTCATTCGCTTGGAGCTTTCTTCTCCTCATCGGTTAATCGCTTCAAGCTTAAAGATAGCTTGAGAGCGCCTGTTTTTTCCTTCTTAAACCTCAATTGACCGTCCCATCTGGTATCAATTCATCCATCCATCTCTTCTTCCCTTCAAACCCCCTCCTTGCCAGTTCTTCTCTGATATCTTCAACAAAGTACCAAGTCAGCGTCACCATCCGGAGTTCCTGCGCTCAATTCCTATACCAAACCCCTTCCATCTCCTCGACCTCTCTCCTCACCACACCAATGGCTTCCCTACAGCTTCGGGCCCAGCGTACGGCCCTGCGGTCATTGCGCACACACATCGCCGCTTCAAGATCACCCGCCTTGCTACGTTCCTATGCGACTGACGTTGAACCTGAGCGGCCAAAGTCGGCGGCACGAGCAACTGGCAATGACACAAAGGTTGGCAGGACGTTCCAGGGCCAGGTTATGGGTAGTATCGGCGCACGATTACGTCGTGAGAGAGAACAGCGAGAACAGTACGAGGAATGGCGCAACATGACGGATCCTTCAAGGAACTGGACTATTACTTTTGGTGAGATTTGAGAGCCTCTCATCAGTGCTAGAGACTTACCATGATTCATCTACTCAGTCTTCCTGTCCGGAGTTGGTATCGCATACTGGCTTGGCACATACTGGCCCAAAGAAGTCGACCCTTCCTCAACCCTTCCTCTCTCCAAGACTAGAGATCCCCAGCACAACACCAAGCTCGAGAACATGCAGGCCGCCTGGGCCGACTTCGTCAAGATTGTCGGCAAGGACAACGTGAGCACTGCCGAAACCGACATCGATCACCATGCCACATCAAGCTGGTCCTCACACGCCGCCAAGCCCGACGAACGATCCTTCTGTGTCGTCTACCCCGGATCTACTGAGGAGGTTGCCGAGATCATGAAGATTTGCCATCAGCGCAAGATCCCCGTCGTCGGATACAGTGGCGGTACTAGTCTGGAGGGTCACTTTACACCTACGCGCAAGGGCATCTCCATGAACTTTGGTCGCATGAACAAGATCATCAAGCTCCACAAGGATGATCTAGATGTCATTGTTCAGCCCGCCATGGGATGGGAGGCTCTCAACGACCACCTTGCGGAGCAGGGTCTCTTCTTTCCTCCCGACCCTGGCCCTGGTGCCATGATCGGAGGCATGATCGGCACGGGATGCAGTGGTACCAACGCCTACCGCTACGGCACCATGCGCGAGTGGGTTCTCAGCTTGACTGTTGTTCTCGCCGACGGCACCATCATCAAGACCCGCCAGCGACCCCGTAAGAGCTCAGCTGGCTACGATCTTACCAAGCTCTTCATCGGCTCCGAAGGCACTCTCGGTCTCGTCACGGAAGCGACTCTCAAGGTCACCGTCAAGCCAGAGTCAACGAGCGTCGCCGTCGCCAGCTTCCCTAGCATCCGCCACGCCGCCAACTGTGTGGGCAAGGTGGTCGGCAAGGGTGTCCCCGTTGCAGCCGTCGAGATCCTTGACGATAACCAGATGAAGTGCATCAACGATGCGGGCATGACATCGCGCGCATGGACAGAGGCAGCTACCCTCTTCTTCAAGTTCGCCGGGACACCCGCCGGCGTCAAGGAGCAGATCGCCCAGGTTCAGGCCATGGCCAAGGAGGCCGGCAGCAAGACCTTTGAGTTCGCAAAGAGCCAGGAGGAGCAGGATGAGTTGTGGAGTGCGCGCAAGGAGGCCCTGTGGAGCACCACGGCCATCAAGAAGCCCGGTGACCGCGTCTGGACGGGTGACGTCGCCGTGCCCATGAGCAAGCTGCCCGACCTGATCGAGGAGACTAAGGAGGACATGCACAAGAGCGGCCTATTCGCCTCCATCGTCGGCCACGTTGGCGATGGAAACTTCCACACCATCCTGCTCTACAACGACGCTCAGCGCGAAAAGGCCGAGGCAGTGGTGCACCGTATGGTCAAGAAGGCCGTCGAGATGGAGGGCACCGTAACAGGCGAGCACGGTGTCGGTCTCGTCAAGCGTGATTACCTACCCCATGAACTTGGCGAGACAACAGTCGACGCAATGAGACAGGTATACTTCCCTCATTTGTTTTTTCTGTTAGGTCATCTGACTAACCTTGCGTCAACAGATCAAGAAGGCTTTCGATCCCTTGTGCCTACTAAACTGCGACAAGGTAGTACGTATGCAAAAGCCCAAGAAGGGCGAGGTCGACGAGTGGTAGACCGTTCACATAAACGACGGCACAATTTAAAAGGAGGGGCGAAGGAGTACGGGATGTGTTGAATTTATACCTGGCTGGGCGGGAAGGGCCGTCTCTGGCGTGTACGATGGGTGGGAAAGCTTATACATTTCGTTGCTTGAAGCATATATTTGCGAGATATTCCACTACACAATTATCTGGACACGATCAACTTGGTGGCACTCACATTTGATGCATGGGCAGATTTGTAAATCAATTGAGCTTCAAGTATATCATGCTCCAATATGCAAAGCAAGTCTAAATTGCAGGTTACCAAACCCAGGAACCACGTATCCTCATCCAGGTCAGAAATTCAAAGACATGAAAAAATTCACCTCAAACTCCAACCGACCAGACTATAAAACGACTATCTCCATCTAGTTCAAAACACTGTCACAGTGTTGACATGTCCATTCTTCAACACCTCAAAAACCATCCCCGGAAAGCCATACAATGTCGTTGTGGAATCGCCATTCGTTTCTGCCCTTCGAGCACCACTCTCTTCCCAACCCCCCAGGAACTCGCAGCTGCTGCCGGGACTGTCGCCCCATCCTCTGTTCAACACCATTCCGCGTTGCTTTGCTTGCCCATCACTTCGTGGGAACACAGGAGCCCAAGCATCATTCATACGGTCCTCGATATGTGTGAAAAGAGTCTCGGAATTAACTGCACCGTCATCCTCCTCTGAAGCATCGAGGTATGCAATATCCCATCTACAGCGACGATGGCGATTGAACTCATAGGAGCCGGGGATATTACCATGCAATACTAATTTGGTGGCCACAAGACGGTCGGGGTCATGGGACTTGACACCTTTCAAGCCCTCTGCAGCCGCATCTTTGTGGATATTGGGAGGTATTTGTGAGGGCGGCACACGCGTGGAGACAAGTATATCGAACCCAAGGTAGAAATAGTTGTAGAAACATTCCCCAGTGTCACTAGTCCCATTCTGGTCGTCGACAGCTTCTTCGTCATCAGAGGCATCGGATGTAGTGTGCAAAGACGACTGATCAGTGTCGGTGAGTTCGTCAGGTCTGCCAATTTCAGCGGCACTAGGACGATTCTTTGTATTACTGGCTGAGCGCATCTTGTGAATGACCATCTTCTGGTCGTTTTTGCGGTAGATGGCGTTGGGAGGACCTAGCTCCATGACCAACTCCTGGGGAGTCGTCTCGCCCAAATTAATCCAAAACGAGTTGCTTGTCCATTTCCTGAACAGTTGCAGACGTCCACCACCATGTAGGCGTATCAGAGATATCTCGTCGGGGTAGACATCCTTTCCTCGAGGTATAATAGTCGTCTGCTTGATGCTAGGCAGAATCTCAGTCCACAGAACTGGGCGAGCATCTGCCCATGAATCACCGCTAAAGACGGCCATAGAAGTAGCAACCTGAGACGTTGCTGAGGAGAAGATGGATACAACGTCTTTGTTGGGCGAGTATTCTGATGGTTTGAGCGAGAAATTAAATGCAACACCGGGGTAGGACAGTACATAAATGCCACTTTCTTGTCCACCTTGAGGCGGGATGAACTCTCCAGCATAGGTCGGGCCTAGTAGGCGATGATAGATGTGTCGGAACGTCGGGCCAGCAGCTGAGTCGCCTGGCACAGGAGAAGCCGGAGCTGAGGAGCCGTTGGTAGGCTTGACAAGGTCGCGATCCTTGAATGTGACATGGTTTTTAGCGAAATCTGTGACCTCGATGAGCCGTAGTCGCTGTTCTGGGCCATCGAACCGGAGACGGACGCCGTTGGAAGGTAGGTCAACAGCTACAGGTTCGGTCACAGGTCGATCGGGGGAGTAGAGGAGTTCGATCTTTGGGAAGCGCTGGGGTTCAGCTTTGAGACGGGTTAGGACATCATGGAGGGATGCACCGAGGACTAATAGTAGTTGAGATGAGAGTTAGTTACGACTGCAGACGAAGCCAAGGTTGACTATAGTTTGGGGTCGCGGTAGGACATGAGCGTACCCAGAAAGCCTAGCGCCCGACCGGGATGAAGTTGAGCGGAAAAGAGTGACATTGTGGGCTGAATACTGGATTCTGATCAAGACGGTTATGGATGCGGATGCTGCGAAGCTTGTTTATCGAGGGGAAGTGTAGACTTGGAGTAGATTTGGCGGGGTCAATAGAACAACAGGAAATATGCTTGGAGAAGCTGTTGAATACCGCCGTTTCAGTCAGCATGAGGGTCTAAGGGGGGCATTTGATTTTCAGTCTTTGTTCTTTGTTGATTAAAGTGAAGAAAGCAGAGTTGAGCAACGAGGCTGTTGCCCGTAGAGCCAAGATTTCAAGTCACGAGCATGATTTGGGAATATCTGAGTAACGGGAGAGATGAAACAAGAAGAAGAATCGTGAGTGACCTTGTGGGTTAGCACAGTTGGGTTGGTTCATGTGATGCCATTTCAGTTTTGGGGGTAGGAAGGCGCGGGGCACGGGTGTTATCTGCCTGCCCAGTGCCCACCCTCTAAGTTAGTGCAGGTGCAGTGAGGAAGGGGTTCTGGATGACGTAAGGCGAGCACATGTGAAGTGGGTGCTGCAGGTACGTACTATCTGTAGGTAGGCACTATGAGCATTTCATTCAATGTGCAACTGGTAACCACCAATATAAGATAACATGAACTACAGCCAGGTATCGTTGCAAGTTTGTAAGCAGCATCATTCTTAAAATATTCCATGTAAAATGTATCTATCCCATACCAAGTAATGTCACCTAAAACTCATCATATCATGAGCTCCATTACAGCACCCCTGCAACCTCGGCACCTAAGATAATCTGGATATCAAGCTAAGGAAACTTAGAAGAACACCTCTTCGGCCATTGGTACCCCAGCAGCGATCTAGAGGACAGGTACGGGGTTATATATAGTTCACCTCATAAACCAAATTCCGCGTATGGAGGAAATCTAGGTTGATGGATCAACTTGTTGATAAAAGACATGAATACGATACGGTAAATCAGTCTCTCCGTCGAACCCCGGAGCTGAGTGGAGATGGTAACAAAAAGCCCTTCATCCATCATAAACTTAGTTCATAGCTCCCGTCCCTTGCTCGTCTTTGAATCGTTACTCACTCCTCCCCTCTCCTGTCATCCAATCCTAGACGGTCTAGGTCTAGACTACTCATAACCAACCTAGTCCCTAACTCAGCCCACCCCTTCTATCCCATTTCTTTCCTGGCCTCGTCTTCTCTTCATCCAAGGACGCGTTGGATATCATAATCGCTCTCCTTACTGTATACTACTTTCCCCCTTGCTTCGTTAGCGACCCAATCTCATCATGGCTCCTCTATCTGAATTTGTAAATTATCCTAAACCGGTCCAGGGCCCCGACACCAAGTACCAACTCAAAGAGGACAACAATCCCGTCTTTCGTGGTATATCTCTTGTAATTGGTGCCAACATGTACGATCCTCTCTTCTTTCACGCTCAAGATCGTTAATTTTGACTAACTCGCGACGGCTCAGCGTCTCTCGTGTTGGCTTCATTCAACAATACTTCTGGAACAATGCAGAATTCGCTGCCGTTGGGCGAGTCCCGGACCTCAAGGAGATTCCTTACAGATTTGATGTACATTACCTTTTCCGAACACCCACCTTAAGACTCACAAATCTATAGCCAACCGTCACACCCTTGGGACCGACCTCACCCATGCTTGAATTCGGTCAAGATCTCCTCAAAACCACCAGTTCCGCCTCGCCAGCTCGTTACTACACCGCTAGCGATTACCATGCCATGTACAAATCCGGCAAGGTAACTCCTCTACAGGTAGTCGAGGCTCTCCTGCCCCTCATCACTCGCGGTCAAGAGCCTACAGGGAAGTACGAGAATGGCTGGGTTTCTTCCCATGGTAAAGACCATCTCGCCGTTGAAGCAGCCAAAGCTTCCACCGAGCGCTATGCAACAGGTAACTATCTGAGTGTGCTTGATGGCGTTCCGATCGGCGTAAAGGACGATACCAGTGTCAAGGGATACCGTAACCACAACGGTATGAAGTTTAACCCTTCGATTCCTTTCTTCAAGGAGCAGGAAGAGTCTGTGTGGCCGGTGAAGAAGCTCCAGGAAGCGGGTGCTATCGTGATCGGTAAAAATGCCATGCATGAGCTCGGTTCTGGTAAGTAAATCACCCTTCTCATCACAAGAATGATTGCTGAACATGCATCCCTAGATACTAGCGGTTGCAACGTTGCTCAAGGCACGCCTACCAATTTTCACAACAAGTCCTATTATCCTGGTGGATCTTCATCTGGAGCTGCTTCCTCACTTTCAGCCGGAGTCGTCCCCATCGCCGTCGGCACCGATGCCGGGGGCAGTACTCGTGTTCCAGCATCCTTCAATGGCGTGTTTGGCCTCAAAACTACACAAAGTCGAACCCTTCGCATGAACAGCACCGTTTGTGTTACTAGTCCCCTCGCCGCTACTGCGCAGGACCTTACCATTGCGTACCGCGTCATGGCCCAGCCGGACCCTGACTGCACAATCCAGGGAAAGTTTGGACTAAGCATACCTCCAGAGCCTAAGGCAAAGAAGGTAATGGGCGTATTCCGTGACTGGTGGAATGCCGCAGATCCTAAAGTCAGGGATGTTTGTGAACGGGCTGTTGACCACTTTGCCAACAAGTGTGGCTACGAGATCGTCGACATCAGCATCCCCTACCTTCGAGAAGCACAACTGGCTCACAGCTGCATCTGCATCACTGAGATGGTAGAGTCGGCGCGCCAACGTACCCCTGATCCCGATGATTACCTCTCCCTAGTCGGTCATGCTAATCAGGTGCTGATGCAAGTTGCGAGAAGGACAAACGCTGAAGACTTTCTCAAGTTCAACACCCTCCGGGAGCTGATCATGCGCCATATCGCTTTCCTATTCCAGAAACATCCAGGCCTACTCATCATGACTCCCACTACGCCCCTTCCTGGCTGGCCGATTGTACCAGGTGATGAGAAATACGGCATGAGTGACACCAACAGGACGGTTCACAACATGCTCTATGTATTCCTGGCCAACTTGACGGGTACGCCTGCACTGTCAGCGCCCGTGGGCTACATCGATCCCGTCCAGGGTGAGGGAAAGGTACCGGTAGGTCTGATGGCCACAGGAGAATGGGGCAGTGAAGAGCAGCTCTTATCGTGGGCAGCTGAGGCGGAAAGCTATCTGCATCATGATACCGAATCTGGTAGACGTCGTCCGGATGATTGGCTAGATGTGCTGGGCCTAGCTTATAACGAACTGAATGCGTGAGAAGTTTGATAAGAAGCTGGCTGGATGATTTAAAGTAGATAAGTGAGATTTCTTTTTTATATCATAAGAGTCGTGATATTTGCTACATTGAATTGACTATTTGTTCTCTTTGTGGGTGCTTAATTGTGAGAAAGCTACACTCCAGGGTCTAAATCCTTCACAGGCCACGCACATTGAATAAGAGAATTTACTTGAGGAACTTAGAGGCCATGCCCAACAGGCCACCCTGTTGCTCGCCCTGACTCTTGAAATACATCTTGAACGCAACCTCAGCGGCTTGCTGAATCACGTTCTCCTTGCTGGTGCCTGACTGGACCTTACCCTTGGATGCCTTGTCATCGAAGAGCTTTGTATATCGAGTTAGCCATCAGTTCGTTCATGATTACTGGCCTGGCTGGGCTGTGGATACTCACCTTGCTGGCCTCGGACATGGCAAGACCAAGGAATGCACTTTGACTGCTACTGCTGCTCTTGGTTTCTCCCTTGTTGAAGAGTTTCAAAGCCTGCATAGCGGCAGCAGTGCCCAGGCTCTTCTCGTCCTCCTCGTCATCGTCGTCGTCATATGTCTTCTTGTGTTTCTTGATAGCGTCTAAGAAAGTGTCAGACGGGTCTTTATGCACCAGTAAAGATTTGAGGCCACATGGAGCCAACCGTACCCTCTTCGTCAATATCCTCGTCGGCGAGCTTGTTCTGCTTCTGGCTCACGAGACCAAGAATACTGGAGAACATGTCCTTGTCCCCAGAGGATCCAGCGTTCTTGGTAGCTTCCTCTTTGGCGTTGTTGAAATCGAGGTCACCGAGGAAGCTAGCGATGCCACTGCCCGAGGGCTCTGTAATGTGAAGTCAGATGGAATCATTGTAGCCTTTTGGTCTCGAAACAACTAACTGGTGTTGGCTGATGGATGTTGCTGCTGCTGGTAGTCTTGCTGACCACCGCCATACTGTTGTTGACCTTGGCTGTACTGCTGCTGGCCACCACTGTATTGATCATTGCCATACTGTTGTTGGTTTCCAAGCTGCTGGCCGCCGCCATACTGTTGTTGCTGTCCATACTGTTGGTCTTGACATGGAGAGGTATGTTAGTCAAATGCACAAATACTCACATCTAACTCTCCAATATGGATATCGATATCCATCATGACAACAAAATACCATAGATTTTTTGGTTTTCGGCTTGAAGTAGCCATGATGTGAGGGATCATGGCGGGGTAATGACAGCTGACAGCTACCATGAGAGCTAGATCATGACGTACCTTGACGACCACCAGATTGCTGCTGCTTGTTCTTATCATCGTCGTCGAGAAAGTCTTTGGCGGCGTTGATGATTTTATCCATGATGACGGTTTATGTTCGTTGGAGAGCTTAATTGTAGTCGATGATCTTTTCTGGCTGCGTGATGAATGATGGAGGGGGAGAGAGCAAGATTCGATGTGGTAGGGGGAGGGGGTTTTGTTGGCAGCTAGAAGCACAGTTAGATAGGTACATAGACACACACACACACACACACCAACAATGTTGTCTCACCAAGGTACCTACGTAGGGAGGGACATTCTCCATGCATTCTAACCAAAACAAATTCCTGGATCCTCAACGAATCAGAGCATCATCGTGCATGCATCATTGACATTAACACGCATTGGATATAACCTACAGTAACATGCTTTCTTGGCCTCTCATGATTGTCTTGCTTTTTTGGAGCTGTGACGTGGACCTTTCTACTGTACTGGGAATAACCCCACTTGCTGAACCACTATTAGCTGTGTATTGTGCGCTATGAGGAGCTTGAGGAGCTTGTTTCAGCTGACTCTGCACAAAAGTGTTTTTCCATGAATGTCATGGCAGGATGGGGGAAAGTTCGTCAACACGTTTCTCTGACATGTTGATTGTTTATTGATTACCAAAGTAATTTGCTTGTCATGCATGTGTTGATAAACAAGTAGACCTCGGCAGTTCCTATTGACCTCTGGTCGCTGCCGCTTTGCTACACCAACCACCCACCTCACTTACCGCGGATCCCTCCGGATCTATCCGCAGAATAGTGAATTAAAAGGATCCAAAATATCCTCCACTATTACATATCGTAAAGTTCTTGTTCACAAAACATGTCGGTTGAGTCCTCTCCCGCATCCATATCTGCATTTAACCGCCGGCCGCCGCTAGCAAAAAACGTTTCTATAATGAACAACTGCATTAATCGCTCACATACATAAATTGGCCAAGTTGACCGCGCTGCTGCTTCTGCAATCCCGCGCATGTTGACATCTGTAGTTGCGCAGGACATGCATACACACCCTGATCCATATACTCCTTGTAGCTCAGTCATCATGATAACGTTCAAGTCCAACATGAAACATCAACGAACAAAGCTTAGCTAAGCTCCTGACAAAACCGCTCGAGAGTGTGTGAACACCAAGTGGAAGAAAAATAAATAACCCAAGGAGAGGAAAAGAAAAAGAACAGACCGGCTGTAGAGCGTCTCGTGTATCCCGCTTATGTTGTGTAAATGCTCAAGAAATTTCATTCCCTAACTCCGTCCGTTTATTTGTCGGCCGTCAAAGACCGGAGGCGTTCGGTGGTAGCAACCTGTTCAATCGTTGACCACCATGATGCCTCGTTCGCTTCCGGCCATCCTGTTATCGTCGCTTCTCAGATTGCAAATTGGGGTATGACCAAAAGCCTTCTCATGTCATAGCGTAATCGGCCGTGGGCGTAGGTTGTGTTGTGCTGTTCCTCTTCTTCTCTTTCTTAGCCCATCTCAGACCACATGCATTGCATAGCGTCTTTGGCCCATTCGGTCCCTTTCTCCACTCTGGAGAATCCAACGTTCCTGGCATACGTCAGTCACAGTTGCAGCATTGATGCAGAGTTCCAGAAAACCTACCACAATCCGTACACACATATTCCTCCGACGTCTTGAGTTTCTTCTTCTTGTCACCTGTGCGGGGATCCCTATCTAATGGTATCGCAATGCCCGCATCGCCCTTGATGAGAGTTGGACTCGCGTTGCCCGTCGTGATGCCTCGACTGCGCTCGCCTTCCAGGTATCGCAACCCGGTAAGCATTTCAATCGTGTCGGTGTGTGACGTCGCCTCATAGCGGGCCATCTTGTCTTTGAGAGAATCAGGCCGGTTACCTTCAGCCGCACCTTCGAGATTTTCTCTCGTCAAAGCTTTGTTCAGCGCGAGTCGGTCGGCATCCCCTAATCCTCCCCTTTCGCTCCCTCGGTTGAAGAAGTTGGATGATATGCCCGTACTCTCAGAAGGTGATAGGTCGGACCGTCCCTCCTGGCTATAGGTATTCTGCCTATACGCTTCCTCGGTCTCAGCCTCCTCTTCCCGGCGCAATTCGGCGATGCGCCGCTTTAGACGTTCGTTCTCCATCTTGTGTTCCAGAAATGAATCAAGAAGCCCAGCATTCTTTGTCGGATATGGTCGAGCCATTACGAAAACGGCCTGGCAGAAGGGGGACTGGTTGTTAGGATTGGGAGCGAATCTGGCAGCTGCTATGTGCGCATGACCCACTGTCTCGAAGATCATGTAAGCTCCATCCTTCTTCTTGAATCTGTAAAACATGCGCAAAGGGATACCTGACGCGATCGACTCATTGAGCTCGGAAACGAACACACCGCGATCATCGGGATGAATCAGATCTTTCAAAAAAACATCCTGAATTTCCTCGGGAGTGTAGCCGGTCATGCTTGTGACGCTTGGCGATGCGTATTTAATTCGACCATTGGCATCAAGGATCTGTAAAAAATCGCGGAGCTCCTCTACTACTTTGGCTGGCCAGTTTCTTCGCTTAGTAAATTCAGTGAGAGTGCTAGCGCCAGCCAGATTCATCTGCGCAAAGGCGCTAGCAGGGAGAGGTCCGGCTCCTGGTACATTGTTGGCAGCTGTATTGAATTGGTTTTCAGCTCGCGCAATGGACTCCTCGGTGGTGCCAGGCATATCGGTGTTTCCCATTGAATTGTTCACTGACAACTCGTCGTTCGAATCGAGAGTCATGGGTACGTCACCCATTCCGCCAAGAATGCTATTGTCAAGGAGAGCCATCATATCAGAACTGTTCTGACTGTCCATACCCATCTGTTAAAGAGCAAGCGTGTTAGCCGTAATTGCAATCGAGAGATGTTGCGCTGCTCTTTGGCAATGAGCCTTGAACCGCGCGGGGAGTGGTAAACAACCTGGCCGCCCGTCATGTTGGGGAAAGAACCGAGTCCGTCAAGATTGAAATCGAAAAGATTGAAGTTGTTGGTGGGGGGAGGGGGAGGCGGAAGCGGAGGAGACATGGTTTGATTTGTGTTGCTCGCATGTGGCAAAGCAAGCTTCCCTAATCGTATCGTTTTTTTTAGGTTGGTGAGGAGGTAAGCCCCTCTTTTTCGGGGCTTGTCGTGGAGGCTGACAGTCCCTGAAGCGCTGCAATCTAAGGGAGGGGTTCGTGATGCTGCAGTGCGGTGCTGTACAATTACAGTTGCACTACGACGTCGGGCGCCTCAAAGTGGCTGGTGACCGCAACAATGATGGGGTTATATAAGTCGAGTCGAGCAACGGTAAACACAATACCAATCGGGAGAGACGTGTAACCTCTATGATGCAGTAAGTATTGACGATATGGAGTGGTTCGTCAGAAGGGAGGAGTAGCGAGATGATGGTAGCCGAAGCATCAGAGAGGCGCAAATAGTGGTGTGCGAAGGGATGAAATATCGTCTAAGAGATCGGATGTGGAAAAGAGCGAGAGACTGCCTTGCACGATGACAATAGTACCCGGGTATAGAGACGACGCGCGACAGCAACAGATGCTGGGGTAGGAACCGCAAATGACAGGATGAGATCAATGTTGATGTAAAATGGAGAAGGAATTGTGAGGATGATCCGTTGGCGAGGAAGACGGTTGGGTGCCTTGATTCAAGTCGATTCTCGCTTACTCAAGTATTGAATGCTGTCCTTGTCCACAAAGCGATCCAACTTGATGGCAGGATGGCTGCTTGGGAAGAATGAGAAAGACAAAAGAACCTTCCCAAGGGACCCTGTGAGAATGAAATCCAAGACAAGCCCCCTAGACCAGGCAATGCGGCTGATTTTTGCCCTGTTTTACGAACAAGCACAAACTAAGCAAGACTTGCATTTGTAGCCCGTCATCGTGGACGATAAGGTGGTCCTCTAGGAAGATGACTAGTGCTTTGTATCGTGCCCATGTGTCTGTTCATCTTGTCCCTTCTCTGCCATGGCCTCAATTCAAAAGGGGGGCCAAGTGTGGCGAGCATTTGAGAGGGGCCCTGGTGTCAGGGTACACAATGGCAAAATGGACAAGAAAAAGCGGATTTCCCATGAATACGATTGCTTTACATATGGGAAAGACGCCCGCAGAATCCGGAAATCGTCTTCGATGGCCAGTAAACTGGATTCACGTCATACCCTTTGAACCAATGTTCTTTCACCCGGAGCAACTCCGACGTCTCAAGCCCACCGAGAAGTCCACAAAAGCCTCCCAAATCCGGGCAGTCCTGTCCTTGCCCTCACTCTGAGGGCTGGGATTTGTGCCTGTTCTGAATATCAGCGAGACGAACATCCCTGCGCCAGATGTTCTGGACCCCTGTTTGAATTAGCCCCTCCTCCGGAGAGAATGCTCCTTTAGAGTGGGCTCCTGACCTCCAGAGAGATCTTGGTTATGTCTTATTGGCGGTCGATCAAGGGTCTCCCTGATCACTAATCCCCATTATGCAATCACGGAACAGGGATAAGGCGGGGACGCTCCATCGCGCACCCTGGAGATAGCGCGATGGGATCCACATTGGGTCTTGATCTTAATGTCTACTGCGTAGTGAACAGCATGTCATGCGCTTTTTAGGCTTTGCACACCCAACTTGTTCTCACATCGTATTTCTTGCAATGAGTAAAAATGCACAATTGTACGATCCTCTACCATATTCCTGATGAGAACTGTTGCCTGATTTTCAGGGGGATCATCTCCGGGCCGACATGGCGATCCATCAAGGAGCATAAGCTACGAGTGACTGAAAGGTTAAATGTAACGCACGATAATTTGAAAATTTGAAGTGAAGAAAAACGAGGGGAGAAAAAGAGATGAAAAAGTCATTTCCTAGGATTGAAACATGTTTTGGTGATTCATGTTTGCTCATGCTCTTGCTTGTCTCTGAATGGACCACATCCATGTCAGTTTCATCCGCAATACCGGAATTCGAGTGAATTCAGGGTCTTCGGGAGGTGGGGGGATCTCACGACACCAACTCGAAGCGCATTCAGGGTCCTCAAAAACCTGCTGCACTGACGTCGTTGGCAATTGCTATATGATATCAATGGTCTTTGTCTTTCGTCATTGTCACACCGAAATATGCCTGCTCTTCTCGTGGCGAGGTAGACTTGGTGTAGAGGCACAATTATCCTGATTGTGAATCAGTCACTCCCTGTTATACTGGTCAAGGTCCGCAGCGTTCCCGATCAGTGTCGGGCGACCCCATGCGCGAATTACAAGAGTATCTGTGAGAGAAAAAAAATTTCTTGTGAAATGATTATACCGGTAATTGCTTCGGATAAACTACTGGGGGAAAATAGAGAATATTGACCAGAGCCGAATTGAAAGGCTTCCTGCACGTGGTGTCTTCCCAGACCACTTGAAGAATGGTTACATAAGCACAACTGAACTGTCCATCAACCAAGCCTCACGTGATAGCGCATTGGTGGGCATCCAAGCACAACTGCCAACGCGTGATGTCGCGTCTACCTTACTCTTTGATTGAAGCTCCAGCTCGCACCAGTAGCACAGGCCCTCGTATCCCTTGCAGAAAATTGACAAGGTTCACCATATCGTGAAGTGTATATGAACGCTCACCTATATTCGCTATTCCATCAGATGTGATAGACGTCCAATATGTCGAGAATCGACAAACTCTCCATATCTGGAGTTCGTTCCTTCAGCCCTTCCGTGCGAGAGGCTATCCAGTTCAACACTCCACTGACTCTCATTGTCGGATACAATGGCTCTGGAAAGACGACCATAATCGAGTGTCTCAAGTATGCTACCACAGGCGAGCTGCCACCCAACAGCAAGGGTGGCGCTTTCATTCACGATCCAAAGGTAAGTAACAGCTGTGCCATGACTTATCTCTAAATCTAACAATGATAGCTATGCGGTGAGAAAGAAGTCATGGCCCAAGTCAAGCTCCAATTCAGATCAATCAACGACCGTCAACATGTAGCAACCCGAAGCTTGCAGCTTACTGTTAAAAAAACGACCCGTTCACAAAAGACGCTCGACTGCTCATTAGTTGTTGTCAATAATGGCGAACGAACGACTACGTCGACAAGAGTGGCACAACTCGACGAGCTGATACCCGAGCGCCTTGGCGTTTCCCCGGCGATTCTAGATGCTGTCATCTTCTGCCATCAAGACGAATCGCTATGGCCACTCAGCGAGCCCGCTGCTCTCAAGAAGCGATTTGATGAGATTTTCGAGGCCATGAAATACACAAAAGCTATCGATAACCTCAAAGTTCTCCGAAAGAAGCAACAAGAACAACTTGGTAAACTTCAGAACGACGAAGCGCACAACAAGGTTAACAAAGATCGTGGCGAACGCGCAGAGAAAAGGATGAAAGCGCTCCAAGCCGAAATCGAGGCTTCACGAGACACTTGCGAGTCAATCAGCGCAGAAATGGAGGATACACAGGAAGCGATCCGTACCATCCGAGAGACTGCGAACACACATCTTGAGATTGTTCAAAACCTGAAAAACAAGCGAGAGCAACTTGAATATAGACAAGAAGCTGTCAGAGAGCTCAAAGGCACTATTGAAGAGCTACACCAGGATGACGCCAGCTTGGAGAACGACCTGGCTCACTACGAGGATCGGATGCGGCAATTGCAAGATGAAGCTGAACAGAACAAGGCTCAGTACAGTGATCTGCAAAATCAACTTGGCCAACTACGAAAGGAACTATCCGTAAAGTTGTCTGACCAGGGAAAATATCAATCCGACAAGGACAAATACGAACGCCAACTTGAGATGAGAATGGAAATGATTCAAGAGGCCGCGCAATCATACGGCTTCTCGGGCTTTGATGGTGAGCTTTCGGATCACCATGTCAAGTCTTTCAACGAGCGCCTCCAGAAGCTCCTCAACGACAAGAAGCGCGACCTAGAACGCTTGCAGAAGGAGAATTCCATCGAACTCGACAAAGCCACCGCGGTCATCACGGAACTCGAAGGCCGCAAAGCCGCTCGAACTCAGGACCGGGTGTCTGCCAAACAACGCATAAGTGCCACTGAGAAGCGATGTGCTGTTTTGCAGAATGACTCTAGCCTTATCGATGTGGATGAGGGTGCAAAAGCGATTCTTGACGGACAGCTGGAAGATCTCAATAATAGATATCAAACTACTCAGAAAGCATTCGAAGCGTCCGATTGGGATCGGCAATTGGCAGAGGAAAACGAAAAGCTGCACCAGCTGGAGAATGAAAACGAGAAACTCGGTCGAGAGCTTCTCGAATGCACCCGTCTTGCTTCAGAAAGGGCTCAACTCGACTTTCGGAAGAAGGAGCTGGCAGATCGCAAGCGCAAATTGGATACATTGACATCGACATGGAAGCCGAAGCTGGACAAGGTTGTGGGCAGTGACTGGCAACCGGAAACTCTCGAGTCAAAGTTCCAGGCAGCCATCAGAGCCCAGGGCGAGCTTGTCTCGAGTGCTCAGAAGCGCCGCGAGCAGGCGCGGCAAAAGCAACAGAAAGTTGAGTACCGACTTAGAACCAGCAAAGAATTGTGCGACCAGAAATCGAAACAAGCTGCAGAATGCCAAAAACAAGTTGTTGATGCGCTTCAGACAGTGCGAGACAACGCTATTGTCGAGGACTATACTGAAGAAGTTGACTCAATCGAGCAGCAGGTCGAGGATTTGCGAAATGAGCTGAGTCTGTTCGATGCTCTTGTAGACTACTATAGCAAGTGCAAACGAATGCTCGATGCTAAGAAGAAGTGTTTACTTTGCGAGCGTCACTTTGATGATAGCCAGGCCGCAAGTCTGGATCGCCTAAGTAAAAAGATTGAGAAGAATCTTGATCCCAAAGGAAAGGTTGATGTGCAAAAAGACTTGAAAGAGCTGACGGGTAGCTTGGAGAAGCTGCGCTCGGTGAGATCCGCCTACGACACTTATGAGCGCGTCTTGGCAGAGCTCCCTTCATTACGGGATGAGTGCAAGACACTTGAGAGTGAGCATGATGCTCTGGAGAGACAGGTTGAGGAGCTCAACTCCCTAGTCTCTGTTGAGGAGGAGAAGCAAAAGGACCTTGAGGATATGTCCAAGACTGTCATGAACATCACGCAAACGATCAAGGATATTGGCGATTCCGAAAGTCAGGTTGACCGAATCATGTCTCAGCAAATGTCTGGAGGCTCAACACGAAGCGCAGATGAGATTCACGAACTGCAAGCGGGACTTGCCGACCAGATGAGGAGCCTCAAGAACCGCATTTCAAAGTTGACAATCGACCGGCAACGCATGAAGGATCAGCTTAGCGGGCTCGAACTGGAAATGAGCGAGCTCAGGAGCAAAATCGGCAGCACGATCGGACAGCTGGATAAGAAAAAAGATCTGCAAGCGCAGATCCAGTCCCTCAAGGAGGACATCCAGCACCAGCGGGAAATCATCCAACGTGCCGACGAGGAGCTAGAAAACATCGAACCGCGGATTGTGGAAGCAAGATCTGCCCGAGACGACATCCTTGGACGTGGCCGGAGCAAGGAGAAGGTAATTGCCGAAGCCCGTGATGCTGTTGCCAATACTGTGAGCGAGATGAAGATGATGGACAGCGACATTCAAGATTACATCAACCGGGGTGGTTTGTCGAATCTGGAAACCAACCAGCGAGCTATTGAAGCACGAGAAAAAGCGATTGCCAACACTGAGAAGGAAATCACGGACCTGACAGTACGGACCAACAAGCTCAAGCAGGACCTTGACAACGGGGATCGCAAGAAGAAGAACATCAACGACAACCTTAACTACAGAAAGCATCTGCGCATGCTCGAGGTGATCCGAAGCGACATTGCCGGGTTGGAACACCGCAACGCCGATGAGGACTATGAGCGTCTTCAGGCCGAGGCCCGGGTCAAGGAGAACCACTACAACCGTCTCTTGGCTGAACGCGGATCCGTGATGGGAGCGATGAAGACAAAGGACGAGGAGCTGGGTAGACTGCTCCAGGAGTGGGAGATGGACTACAAGGATGCCAAGAAGAAGTATCGAGAATCACACATTCGAGTGGAGACGACGAAGGCAGCCATTGAAGATCTCGCGCAGTGTGGATCAGCGGTGGACAAGGCAGTGATGCAGTTTCACTCGATGAAGATGGCGGAGGTGAATCGCATTGCAGGGGAGCTGTGGCAGAGCACATACCAAGGCACGGATATCGATACGATTCTGATCCGTTCGGACAATGAAGGAAGCACAGGTAAGCGCAATTACAACTACAGACTGTGCATGGTGAAGCAGGACACAGAGATGGATATGCGTGGGCGGTGCTCAGCAGGTCAAAAGGTGCTCGCATCCATCATCGTGCGTCTTGCTCTAGCAGAGTCGTTTGGCGTCAACTGTGGTCTGATCGCCCTGGACGAACCGACGACGAACTTGGATCGGGACAATATCAAGAGTCTGGCAGAGAGTCTCCACATGATCATAAAGCAGCGTCAAGCGCAGAGCAACTTTCAGCTCATTGTGATTACTCACGATGAAGAGTTTCTGCGGCACATGCGATGCAGTGACTTCTGCGACAGTTTCTTCCGCGTCCGGCGCGACGAGAGGCAGAATAGCGTTATTTCACGGGAAAGTATTACAAAGATCTTTTAACCGAATGCCCGAGAGATGGATTTTGGCATGTATGATACGGTTAATGGGGGTGTCTCGATTAGGGAGGGTTTATTCGCGCAATGGTGTATAACAGACGGAGTAATGAAAGCATACAGTACATGAGTATCGAGCAATACGACACCAAAATGGTAGAAGTCGATTTGAAGCATTTGGTTCAGGGTCTACAATTTACAGCCGATATTTCCGAGTGATGTTAGAGTTACACTACGTATCAAGATGCACATTGAATATCTGAGAGCGAGACTGAGACAACGGGGCTTGTTTGTCCGAGTCTGACATTTGGATGGTGTTTCTCGCAAATCCGAGCATGACTTGAAGTTATGGCATATTTGAGTTTGCGGCAGAGGCGTTGAATGAGTTACGTTACGCAAAGATTGAATTCAACGTTTGTGTAAGCTGCTGCTGTATCTGGACATGGACATGGACATGGA